>JAAXYX010000456.1:0-38859 GCA_036851915.1 Ptenothrix huangshanensis
AATCACAACCCTTGTTGATTTTCAAACAAGCGTTCCGCCAACAAAAATATCTACCTACAGAAAAAAGATTTTGCATTTAGATAGATAGTTCTACAGTGGTGAGTGGGGTCTTCCTATAGTGTCACCGCTTACAGTGACATTCTTGTCATAGTTACATGTCATGGAGTCCCCGTCAAAGCGCTTATGTAAATGCATAGGAACTCATTGGCTGTAGTGATATTTGTATAATGACATGAATTTCAATCCCCTTTACACGAAATCCCGACATATGAATATAAGGGTTGTACCCGATAACTTTCCAGCTTTCCACTTTCACATTTTATTCTGTGGATTTCTTTGATTTTGTCAAAAACAGTTTTTTTCAATTTGAAAACTTTTTCACGCCGCTCGCTTATTTTCCATGGGGAAAATAAAAGTAGAAAGCTGGAAAGTCATCGGATACAACCCCCAAGTGGCATTCAGAATTCCAAAGACGTTTAAGCTTCGCCTTGACGATAAAAAGATTAACTTTTGCAATAATTCGCAACAAATACGGTATTATTTGTTCGTCGTAATGTAAAGGATTTTGTTTGCACATGTAAATGAGCTTTATTTTCAAAAATACAGTTATATTGGAGGTAGTGAAAAGAAAAGACGGTGTTTGAATATTCTCGAAGTCATTATGGCACCCTTTTTAGTGACCTTATGTCTATAGTGACAATCTTGCTATAGTTGTGACATCCAATACTCGGTCCCTTAAGATGTCACTATAGGATGACTCCACTGTACTCTTTCGATCGGTTAATTTGAAATCTTTAACATTTATTCTTATTTGTTGCTAGTCCTACTGGAAATTCTAACTGCCCCAATGACGCAGATTTACATTGATGCATTTTCCATAAGGAATCTTGTTAATTTTGATTATGAAAGCCGAGCCGAATAGGCTATGCAATTAGATATGACTGTGAAACTGTCGTTTTTGAATTCATTACTTGGAGATTTACATCGATGCATTTTCCATAAGGAATCTTGTTAATTTTGATTATGAAAGCCGAGCCGAATAGGCTATGCAATTAGATATGACTGTGAAACTGTCGTTTTTGAATTCATTACTTGGTTATTCTTCGTGGACTTTATAAAATGATATGATCCACTTGAAAAAACGTAAAAATCTCCATGAGTAACATAATTATGATCGGAAAGTAATAAAGGCTCACCTTAAAAATATAATGGTAATGGTAAAGTCAGTTTTATTTCGTTCCGGTTTGTTTACATTATTATTCACATCAACATGATTGAATGTATGAAAATATCAAAGACTTGGGGGTGACGGGGAGAAACTATTTGGAACAAAGTGGAAATCGGAAGATTTTAAATTCATATTCCAATGGGTGTGGGGTTTGTATTCCGGAGCTTTTAACTTGCTTCAAAACCTTCAAGAAAGAAACAAGAAATGTTATAATTAAACACTAACTTTTTACATGTCGGAGTTGAAATATAACGATTGAGTGGCAATACAATATTGAACCTCTTTGTGCATAGAGGCTACATCCATATCCTTCCAGTTGCTCTCAAACACATTCTTAATAGCTTGGATATACAGAGACCCGTCCGTTGGGCTCCTCCAAGAAGCCAGAAGGGGGAGCGATGACAAGCCCATGAAGGTGTCTTCCAACACTCCACATCCGTCCGTCTCCATTCGCCGTGTCATTTTTGCCTTAGACACGTGCTCAGCTAAATCATTTGCTTGACTACAATGTCCCTCCCCGTTTGTTAAATCTGCCTCCGTATCGGAGCCTGCGCAAGCTTGGATAAAGAACAATTTGGGTTTTCCTTTGAACTGGGGTAAGTTCTTGTTGTTGAATTTGTACACGAGGTCGCCATACAAATGAATTCTCACTCCGTCGTCGGTGTAAAGCGTGTCGCCTTGGCCCCCGTGGGTCATGAGCATGACTACGATGAAGCTGCTTTCTTCCCTAATGCAGCCTTTCTTGAATATGTCTATGTATTTGTCCCAGTCCTGCAGAAGTCGATTCAAGCAAAGTGTGAGAGTTTAATTAATTAAGTAAAGCGTAGATAACCCAGAGATGTTTAGTTGGCTGGCTTTTTAAAAGGGCGAGCTCAGAAATTAAATCCCACTGCAAACACAATGGGACGAGAACAATGAGAGCTTCATGCATGACTTGGGATCTCTTTTGTGTCCAATTTGAGCGCGAAGTTCTCATTGTTCTCCTCCCATTGTGTTTTTGCTGGTATTTAATTTTTGAGCTCGCCCTTTTAAAAAGCCAGCCAAGTTAACATCTCTGAGTCAGATCCAATAAAGGTTAATTAGGTCAGCTTTTGTCAAATACACCTTTCTCTTCTTTCAACCATAGTTTAGTTTAGATTGATTGTATCACATACGTAACAATAAGGAAGACCTTTAGAACTCTCTCGTAATACTGGTTCACTAAGCCTATTTTCTATATGTCAGCATACCATAAGTTCAGGATATTCCCTTACCCAAATGATGCCGCACAAATGGTATTTATCTATGTAAATGCGGTAGACTTATACTTGTTATACACACAAAATATCTGCGTGAATCCTAGTTATTATAGCTTTCCGTTTGCTAAGAAGAATTAGTATTAAAGAACAATAAAAACATGTTCACAAACACTAAACTTTCCATGTTTGGCGGTATTTTATTCTGATACGAGGAAGGTTGACAAAAGCTAAACAAAAGCGATTATCTACACGACGACGAAAAATTCTATAATTTACACATATCTCGTTCATTTAATTCATTAAGTTAAAAGATTACAGACTCGTTTTCATTGAACACTCGTCAGATTATAAAAGTAGTGAAATTTAAACTACTTTATAATGATCTTGTAATCCAGCAAGGTGCAATAATTACCAAAAGTGACGGAAAAGAAAAATTGTACTAAAATTAATGATACCAATTCAGTTTGTATTGAGACCTTTTAGCCATCTCATAACCATAACATTTACTATGTATATTTAATGTGCACTGTAAAGAAATTCATGTTAAAATAATACAATTTACTATGGAACTAATACTTTCATAATTCTACATTTCAATAAACTTAATTAACAGCATGCAAAACAATTAAATTAATTAAATATTATTATGTGTAATTACGACAAAACCTACATAATGACAATTTTTACTCCAGGAAGATGTAGATTGAGTATAATTCCAGCTGACAACAAGTCACTTGGGAATTTCTTGTGTAAGCGAAAATAATGTTGAATTAAAATCACTTCCCTCAAGAACCAATGATTTTTGAAATTTATTGTTAATAGTGGCTTACTCGTTCAAAGTTCAGAATCTCAACTATGATAGGGTGACCAGCGTACAACTAATACAGGGTGTTTCATAAGTCTTCGTACACAGTTTTTTTCGTATAAGAGGAGCTCTATTAACTCAATTGACATGAAATTTTGTCCACACATTGTCAGACCATTTAGCTACGTGCATTATTTTTGAAAATCAAAATAATCTACAATTGATTAAACACGAGCGCTCGAAATCGAGAGCAAAATTTGGATGTCTTTTAGTGTACACGATGGTCTCTCAACGTGATAACACAAAATAGTCCAATGGGTTCAGATTGGAGATGTAGGAGGGTATTGGTGTCCACCGCTTCAGTCCTATATTCAAAAAGCCAGTTTTCTTATGGACTTTTAACATGGCGCGTACCGCGGACCCAAATTTTGATCTCGATTTCGAGCTCGTGTTTAATCAATTGTAGATTATTTTGATTGTCAAAAATAATGTACGTAGCTAAATGGTCTGACAATGTGTGGACAAAATTTCATGTCAATTGAGTTAACAGAACTCCTCTTATACGAAAAAAACTGTGTACGAAAACTTATGAAACACCCTGTACATTTAGGTACTTCAAATTATTATTCAAAATTTATAAAAGTATACGCAAAATTATTTGCACAACCATTAGAAAGAAGAACCCCGAAGCAGCTCGTCATACAATATAATTATTTGCAAATTATCGTTACGTCCGTTAGTAATTTCTCAGCTGTATAACTAAGACTATGCTAAGTTTCTTATCCGAATTTCTAACCAATCAGCAAGGCTGCTAGCTTTCATAAGATCGCTGTTATTAATAAATCAATAAATGCTACTGTAGTACATGAGTCCCAGTTTCAAAGAAGACGAAATCGCTACACAGAAATTGAATTACAATGGGTGCACAAGTTCTAGTTTATTGACAAGGCAATGGTACATTTTTTGACAGCATTCTGAAGTATTCGGTCTTTTTAATCTCTCAAACTACGTCGTTCTCAGTTTATAACTTATAAAGTAATATAACAACATTATAATACAATCATCCTTATTAAATCAGTTTTATTTGCATCAACTAGGAAAAGCATTACACCAATCATATACATCATCATCAATCAATCATACTGTAATTAGGTAAATTCTATTTATAGCTCCAGTATGTACTTATATTATGCACGCCGTGTGTAAAATACGTAAATGCAATTCCATAGAAGCCACATCCCAGTAAAATTAATGTAGGTAACTATCGATAATGTGAAATAACTGCAGCAACTATCGTAAATGTATGCTTTACGAAACTATGCAATTTAGGTTGTCAGAAGTAGTTTAAACTTTTTTCTGCTACAATTCAATGAGGAGGCATAAACTGTTTACTAGAAGCTATTACACATTGTTAAATAAATCTTTACTTAACAAGGGCAAGTACTAAAATGGCTATTAATATTTTACCAAATTAGCCTAAAATTAAAGATGAAATTATCGAATTATGCATAAAGAGAACGTACAATATTCATTAGTACTTTCGAATGGACACAGTAAGCAAATTTAATTGCACTCATATGTAGTTCAGTTTTACAAAGACAGATCTGAGTATAATTATTGTTTATTATTATTGTTATTAAGCTTTATTGTCGAATATTCTTCGTTAGCTACTAGTTTAGAAATTATCCACGACAAAACCATCTATGTATGAATGATGGATTCATATTATTAGCATTACATTATGAGATATTCTATTTGAAAGACGAATAGCAGATATAATTACTTATTCAGCCAAGTGTAAGTTGTACCATATACATAGGTACATGTAAGCATTCAAATGTGCAAAAAACTATTTATTCTGCACATTAATTTGATTGTAAAAGATGAGATCCTCTATTGCTAAAACAAACAGTATAAACTAGCTAGGTTGAAATTAATAAAACGAGTAAAAAAATGAATTAATCTGTAAGGCGTAAGGATAAAATACTGAATAAAATGGGATTGAATCAAAAGATGCAACGTTAAATAGTATTCCACATTCGGTACAAAAATGTAAAGTAATGATTAGTTTAAATTACGTTGGAAATCTGTACTAAATCAATTGACACCTAAAACTAAAACACAGCTAAAAAGCTAAAGCGATAAATGTGTGTGTTACCTATGTTAGAAACTGGTACAAAATGTAAATATAACGTTGAGCCATTTCGAAATTGATAAAAGCAAACTTGAAACACCTGAATCCCATAAACCCAACTCTGCTGGAATCAATCAATCACTTGGTTCACGAGGTGGGTGTAGCTGCCTTGCGCTTGAGACCACGTGCTGCTTTTGGATTTTTTGTTCCTTTACGGCCCTGCTTCTTCTTACTGCTTTCGGTTGAAGTTGAACTTTTCAATGGAGCCTTGTAGGATTGGGTATTGCCATCCAACGAATTCCGGTACTGAATAAATGGCAGCCATTTTTCTGCATTTACATCAGGACTCTGAGAAAGCGCATTCAAGTTTTCAGTTAAGAATTGCAACCTGTAAAAATAAGTTTTAAGTATAATTACATTTTTCATTCCATCTTTTCAATAAATAAATAATTTGCATATGAATATGTATTATGAAATAATTTCTGTGATTCGGGGATTGTAATGAAGAAAATAATATATGATTGATTACATCTCAACTTTGTTGCTGTTTGGAAGCTTCCACGAAAACTCCCTGAGAATGTCCAAAAAATCCAAGTTACGCGGGATTCCATTGCTTGCTGCACCCAGCATTTCATCCTCATCTAACGTTAGCAGCGAAAATTTAATGCCTTCGCGATGCAACCTATCCATTACTGCCCGGTTCTTGGTGACATGAGGACCAAAAATGAAAACTAACTTCCTGGCAAGTTCCTATAATTAAAATTAATTTCTTAGTAGTTACATACCTTTGCATGATATTTGATTTCAAAATATTTTGGGCCTATACTTCTACATGTGGGTAGTCAAATAGGGGAATAGAAGTATGGGCAAACTGGAATCCTACAAAAAACCAAGGGTTCTAGATAAGGGAGGTAGTTTTCCCGTTTTATTCAATGCTAAGAAAACATGGAAAAGCTGCCAGGAAGCTCTAGATTTTCCAGGCCTTACATTATAGCTGGTAGTAGATGAAGGCACAATTTAATTTTGCAGACTGAAAAATAACTAGCTCAGTAGCTTACTTTTAACTCGTGTAAATGTTTGTCGTACTGAACATCTTCCTGGCTGAGTCCCTTGAAGAGATCTTGTAAGCATTCCAATATTGTCACAGATAGCTTCTGTTCATCACTATTCATTGCTTTGCAGAAAGCAACTTTGATGATATCTCCAAACGACTTGTAGTACTATAATTATTAAAATTAAATTAGAAATCACATCGTAGTTTTTACAACTATAAATTAACGTGTTCACACGTAAACCAAAAACTGTATTAGTTCGATGCTTTTTTCAACATAACACACAAAGTAACCCATACCTCTGAATAGAACCTGATCAGAACATCAGCAGCAGTAACAGGAATTATATTAAGACCGAGAAGCTTAGAGTACTGAGCAACCATGCTTCGCTTTTTATCCATTTTTGTAAGACCAGTCTCCTCCACTTCAATGTCATCGTCAGCTTCATGCAAGAATACGTTTTCTGCTAAAAATAAACTTAGACTCGAAAGCAATTCTTCGTCCAACTTGTAAACCAAAAGTTCCAACGGCTGCTCGTTTTCCAGTTGATCAGAAAATACAGGTAGGAGGTCACAAACGGATATGAACGCATCTTCTGCGTATGCCTCCACAGACGAATTACGTAACAGTATATATTTCATTGCACGCATGTACTCTTCCAGCCTCCTCGATAACTCGGATATTTCTTTTGTGGCCGAAGCTCTTTCTTCAACAATTTCTTTCACTGTTTTCAAATTCCATAGAAGACTGTAAAAGCAGGTAGTAATTGCATATTTGACAGCCTAAAAAATGATATTCAAAATTAGAAATAGAATTTCCACCTTAACATTTAGTTGAAACTATGTAATTGAAATGTTTTAATTATGTTTGTTTTGATTTCGAGGAGTATAACCTTCGCTGGAAAATTTCGACGCCCAGTAATTGTTTTCCGTATAATCCTAAATACGCTGGACCAAACGTCACATTTTTCAAAGTCATGATGGGCGCTGCTAATGGCGATTCTTCGAAGGTTTGCGACTAAGTTACTGTCAACTTCATCATCCTGGGATTTATGATAATAATTGGTACCAATAAGAAGTCGAGACATTTGTTGAAAAAGTTGGTTTTACAAATGAATTTGGAAAAAGGGCAAAACACTTTATGCAGAATTACATCGAAATTTAATGAATTTATCTTAGCCGTTGGTTATGAATTTAACAGAATGCAATTAACTATGAGTAGTTAATAGCAGTTTGCTGGATGCGTACTTGTACCACGTTAATTTCTTACCTCAACTTGGGAAGCTTCTTCCGTTTTCTCAAGAGCAGCTTGAGCATTCTTCCAAATGAATTCCAGAATTCTACTCTGTTCCCCTTTTGTAGTACTTTCATCTAGTTTCAGATCACAGCAAATACATTCCATTGCTTTCGCAGCAATTTGCACAACATTTTCATCTACGGATTTTTCCAAAATTTCTTCGACTACTTGGAACAAGTTCTGCAAATATTTCTTATGGCGAGACGTAGTGTATACCCCTAAGTCAAAATAAAAAGGAATGGCGAGCAAACTTGACAGCGATGTTGGTGCATTCAAGAACTTTTTCAATAACGCTGGAAGCAGTGGAATGAAGTGCTCACTAATTTGACGTTTATTTGCTTTCAGCAGCTTCATGCCTTTACCTGATGACGGAGCCTAGTAAAATAAATAAACGCTACATCAATAACATATTATTTAGTCTCACTGGGTCTCATTGGGTAAAGCCGCTTGATGATTTTGCTCTTTAGTTCCCAGGCATGCTATTCACTTGACGTGGTATCCAATGTAACATTTCACACTTAAAATTTGAACTTCTAAATCTAATTTTTTTATAATTTAGCAATATCTTGAGCAATGCCTATTATAGAAATATAATTTTTCATACTCTTTTAGCAGGCATTCGTCCTGGTGGCGTTTCACCTGTTGTGCATTGGCGAATGGCAGCAACCATAAGTTTTGTCAGAGCTTCTTCCTGTTCACCGCTCAATGCTTCTTCACTCGCCCTCGGTTCCTCCATCAAAAGATCTGTCATGCAAGCCCAATCTGAGAGCATGGGATGAATTTCAATGAGAGAATCAATGACACAAGCACTGTGTTCAGGCAAATCAGCTTCTATGAAAAAATTCACCAGTTCTCGAAATGCTTTTGTGTGTGGACTTCCATGCCTCCCACTGGGCCATTCAAAACTTTCGTTCTCGTCCACAGCAAAATATTTCTGAACGAGGAACTCCCCCACTGCTAGTGCGATAGAACGCCTAGTATTAAACAGAAGGGTGAACAGAACATTGTAGCTGTGATCAGAAAGAAGGGAGTTGTCATTGCGGTACAAGCTATGCATAGCTTTGATAACGTTGACAGCTTCAACGGCCACTTCAGACTCTTCAGAAACTGTGAGTTGTACAATCCGCGCCTTGTATTTATCCGTGAACGTCTTCAGTTTATTACCGATTTCAGAATCGTTACTATTATAGACTGAAATAATTGCCTTCAAACAAAGTACTCGAATACTTGCTTCCTGGTCGTAAAGAGTCCAACCAATGTACTTCAAGTAATCATCACACACAAAGTGCTGCATAAGAAAATGTAACCAACATTTTTAGAATTAAACAGGTGAATATCAACAGTTTTGATATAATGACCTTGAAAGGATGAAAACACATTTTCACGTAAGAAATATTTTAAATTACTCCCAACAAAAGGGGTCACCTGTGAAAATAAGTTCATCCAAATTCCGATTTCCTGGAAGCAGATAGAACGAATGTCCATTGCGATATCAAAGTAGCGCTTCTTGAACACAGACTTGAGGATAAAATCCATAATAGCCACATGTTCATCAAAATTTGCTTGTAATGTTGATAGCCTTCTTTGTATTGACTCTATACGTGCACTCAAGGCTCTATTTCCCTTGTTTTTCGTAGATTCGAATTCCTCTCTTGCAGTTTCTAAGTCCACTGACAATCTTGCAGTCATCTCGACCACAGCTGTCATTAGTTTCAACGCTGAATGGGATCATGCAACACCATTATGTGAATGAGTGATCCTGAACTGAAAAGCCAGGTATAGATATAATAACTTAATAAATTGCTACCTGCAAAAGTGGATGTATGTCGAAGTGCACGAATTTGAGATTTGCTAAGCTCAACCAGAAACGCAAGAGTTTGATCTGAGAATAACTGATCTAACATGATGCTTTCCTGACTTTGTTTCACTATCGTATTTAGAAAGTCGCCAAAATTACGACAGAAATTTTTTAATTCGGGACAACTATCTACCAAGGGATAGGTACCTTCTTTTTCCTAAAAAATCATAAATGCCGAAAGGTTAATCACAAAATAGAGTGCCAACAAAGCATAGAAGTAAATTCAGAAGATCAGTTACCAAAATATATTATATAAGACTTATTTAGACTTACAACAACAAAATCATCAGAGAGCTTTTGTAGGATTGTGTCGCAGGTCATTGTAGATTCCATATCAGATGTGATGCTAACCAGACAACCTGACGATCGTAAAATAAGATTCTTCAATCGTAGAATTGCCTTTTTCTTGTCATTCATATAACCTGCCATCCAATCGTCTACTGCATCCTACAAATGATTTTCACGATTTTTATTGTCAGTTACGAATTCAATAATATTTCCAAATTGCTTGCTCACAATCATATAAGTTCAATAAAATTGTAAGCACTACTCACATCAGAAGATTTCCCTTTGAGAAACTTTTTGTACAATACGTCGATATCGCTACGTGCAGCCGAAGCTTGACCAGAAACTTCTCTCTCTAGTTGTCGACTATCAGCTGAAATATCAACGACTTCATTCATATGTATCATATTGCAAATTCGTCCATTGTTCTTATTATTATTTTTGTTTACAGAAGAATCTGCACCTCCTGTATTCAACATACCCATCGTGGTGTTTCCATTTGCTGGACTGGCTTGGACTACGCTTCCGGTGTCGTCAGTGACGTTCCATTCAGGAAATGATAAAGTTTTGCCCTGTCCTAATAACTGTGTGGTTGTGACTTGTTCCCTAAAATAAGATGAAGGAGAGGGAGTACTCAATATTGACTTCCCTCTAGCCAATGGAGAATCGTTTTTTGAACTGGAATGACTCGGAGAATGTGCTGGTGCTGACTGGTCCATGCATTCGTTTGCATCAATCATCCCGTTCACAATATCATCCATCTCGGAATCTGTGGAAAACATACTTTCAGAAAGTTGGTCGGCTGGCTGGAATCCAGTGCTATCTTCTATTATCTTTAACTTCGCCTTCATTTCCAGAGGAAGAGGTGGCTCCGACGGAGATACCACTGGTGGTGTCGACACACAACCATCATCCGATGGAGTAAAAACACACCTGGAACCGTAATTAATTATAGTTAGACCAAGTAATTAATTCAATCGTAATTCATCACATACCCCCAGATGACAGAGTAAGCAATAAAACACTGACTACCTTCAAGCACAAAAAGTGCAAGCACTAAAGTATTCAGTCTTGCAACATACACCTCACAAACTGACAACTAATGACTAACAACTGCCTATACACAATAAATTATAAACTAATGCCCCACCTCCATTACAATGTAGTCGAGTAAAAATTTGACTAAGAACCCATAGCAACGCAAACAATTCATCTCCACTCAACAAAAGTAAACTATAGTAAACTAGCAACTGCTTCCCAGTCAAATTGGTTACTATAGTTAACTCCACTACATTGTCATGGAGGTAGAGAATAATAGCAATAGTAACTACTATCAACTATGAGCTAACAACTAACGAGTATGGTAGTAACTAAGAAATCATTAACTATCAATTATTCAACATCGGGAATGGGGAAACCCGATGAGTGGTGCTTTTTGTAGTACTTTCGTGGAATCGTGAAAAACTGGAATTTACCATGATTACGTAGCACTAATTTTTTATTTAATTTTACCATAATGGAAAATATCAAAATGAATCTGCTCCAGTGGTGGCACTAACACTAACCTAAACAGGAATTAGGTCGCGAATGGATATAAATATTTAGCCTTATAATTACTTAAAACTTTGAACTTACTGATCATCTTGAACCGACTGCGAGGACTCTTTCGTCGGTGCTCGTACTTTTGTTTTCTTTATCTTCTTGGGTCGCATATTGGCTTAATCAGTTTAACTGATTAACTTAATTGATGTAACTGAGTGTAAAAGCTTTCAATATATAATTAAATCTCTGTTTAAAATCGGCACAAATCCAAACACGAGTGAATTTCAATCTAATAATGGCAGCAACCCAATAACCGATGCTCCATAGTATTATGTGCAGCCTAAGACTGATGCTGCCTGAGAAGGCTGCCTATCCAACTATCCACGACTGTCAAATGGCCGTTATATTTTCCGTTTTCTCGTTTTCCGGCTAGCTTGTCCCTACACTATAAAACCAAGAAAAAATGTTGTCCAACGGTCCAACCTGAACTGCATAAAGTATGTATCTGCTAAACACAAGCTTCGTAGTTATTCGAATCATCACATCGTACAATGTAAATTAATTAGGTAATCATGATAATCTCATAATCCACATAGCAATAAAATTATGATCGCATTCACACGAGTATACATGATTAATATATATGTATAATTATTTTATAAAGAATTATTCAGCGTAATTATTTTAGGTTTTCGCTAAATGCATAATGCATTACGAATGACATTTATTATTAGCGCAGCATTAATTACTACAGTATTCAATCAAAAAATCTTGCCGTTAGGTACGAGCAACGACTGAGTGAAGTATTTATAATCACCAAATCCATTATTCAACTTTAACGTTCATTAATGCTAATTACTAATTACCATTCAGCACAAAGGAAGTGGCTTGTCACTACCTTATAAATGCAAAATGTTACGTTTTAATCATTTAATGTTCATATCATAAGCAAATAAGCATAATTACGATTAAATTATTGTTACAGAAATAATTGCTGGAAATTTTAATTAATTTCCTTAAACTCAGTAACCGTTTAAATTCATTTTAAATAATTATTACTGATAATGTTAACACGAATGAAAGATACAATTTTGTCGAATACCTTTGGCGATAAATTATATCCTAAAAGAAATCGTGCAACTTCTAACAACAAAAATTAACATTAGCTAGAAGTAGCAGTTTTTCATGCTATTATTAGCTACAAGAAGTGAAATTTTATTAAGTCTGCAGTGTAAAAAGGATCGGCCATCATAACAGGCAGGCTGTATTTGGAGACCGGCTCTCTTTGTACTCAATATTGGATGATCGTCCGAGTTATCTTTAGAAGCAGGCTCTTATTTTTTTAGTTTTACGGTACCTATATAGTGTTTTAAGTCGACGGCGAATTATGCAACTTATATGTACTGAATGATTTCGACACATTAATAAAGCAACCTCAACCTCAACCTCATGCAAGGATTATGCCATTATGCGTTTTTTGCGAAAATTTTTGTAAGCAGTTTTGGACTTAAATTTATACTTGAGGATTATATCCAGAAAGCAACCACGGGTGTAACATATACATAGTGTTTATTTATTTTATGCGTTTGGGTTGCTTTACCCATCAGTATATACTTCCGTAAAGGTACGGCGTGGTGGACTATACCATTAGTAATAGTAATGACAATGCCCGATTTGATCATGACAACCCCAGTATCGGTATAATGTGAAGTGAAATGTTTCCTAAGGCTTTTCTCTTGATTTAATGAATAACTAATTTAGGTAATACTTGAGAAATGAAAATACTGCAATTCTTCACTGGAATTTTTATATAACACGAGCACCTGTAAATTCAGAATGAAGATACATCCGTGTTAGTTACTTTTTGCAGATATATATAGATTCGGCAGCATTTTGCAGATTATTAGTATTCTGAATACAATTCCTTGCTGTTACTAATTGAACCAGGTGAAATAGTTACAGTCTGAAGTTTTTGTATCGTAGGAAGACGATTCTATTTCATTCCGTAATTATTTGGTATCGCTGTTTTGGACACTCTGACAGTGACATTGGAAATAAAATCCCGAAGTCTTGTCTTACCTTGGTTTTTACGCTTCTCTCGTGTTTTGATGATATTTTTTTATTACGTGGCAGTGCTGATAAAGAAATAAGCCTCCCACCCCACCTCTCCGATTGGATACCAGTGCTTTAAAGCTGTTAGAAATTGTTAAATTTTGTTAAACACAATAGCAAAAACTATTTTGTTAGTGCAACGTACACCTAAAGTATTATATATTAAGTTATAATTTATTATAATCTACTATTAATATATCGTCGTTGAAGGTGCAAAACTTAACATCTTTTTCGTAACGTTATGGGATTTCTGAGAAGGATGTTAACTTTTGCACCTTCAACGACGATCTTATTGTATGTAGCAAAATATAACAATTTATAAAAACTTTAAAGCACTGTTGGATACTATCAACTAATTTTCAAAAAACCTCAAAGAAAAACATTTTTTCATAGTTCCTGATTCAGATACTTTTTGTCTAATTTATTTGTATAATATGCACTGAGGATTTAATTACTCTTCGCACACGTCTATGGTGGTTGCGCATTATTAGATTATTAACCACACTTTATTTATTGCGAAAACCTGTGTTATTCTAATGATCTAATACAACTTCATGTACAACGTCAATCCTAAAATATTACTCAATTCACATGTACGCATTTAATTTTATATTCTTACTTTCATTATCGACAGCTCTGATTTCCGTGAGAATTTAATTTGTAGACAGAGATAGTACGAGCGAAAGTATAGCATTTGACCTGTGACAATGACATTAAATTGATGTCATATCTCTAATTAATTATCGTATAGCATTTTGGTATATTCATGCTTTTATTTCTCGACTTTACTATGATTAAAAGTTCTAGTACCTACGTAATTAATTACGCACAACACAACCTTCACCTTCCACTGCTGCACGAAGTAATGAAGTACTGAGAAAACAGTGGAGCAGGGCACAATCAGAAACAATGAAATAACCTTGCGAACAATCGTCATGCCTGTGCTTCCCAGTTGCATGGGAAGTATGAATCAATTTTATTTCCTTTTAATAATGTTTTATCTTATCTGCTCGTCCTCTTTCAAAATTTCGAATAATTTTTGCTGCTCTAAAGTTGATGCTCCTTAGCATGAATCTTAATAGCTTGAGCTTATAAATAATACAAATGAATTTCAAAATATTTTTCGCTTGACTTACTTTATTATGAAAGACAAGATTAGGGATTACGCACTCATCGTCATCGTCAGTATCTCTTTCACTCGATTTTGTCAGTACAGTCCAGTTTTTAGTTGTCTGTTGTCCCACTCTAAGTCTGGGTTGTAGTGTAAACCATTGCAACTACGACTACCTTTTTTCGAGTTGAGACAATAGCAACACGTTCAAAATTTTAGGTTTTTTTGTTTGTTAAAAAATTGAAATCAAAAATGCATGATGTTTACATGGAAGAAGTGCGACACCGGGGGGAGTATCTTGTGAACGCAATTTCGGCTTGCAGTATTTCCACCTACTTCCTGCTCGTAGCAATAGTATTTGTTGGCTATCTGTGGTATTGGCTGTTTTGGAAACCTTTCGAAGTGTACCAGGTAAAACATAAAGATTTCAATTTAGATAAATGGGAAAAGTTTTATTGAAAAATAAAAAATAACTATGATTTAAAAATTAAAACTTCAGGATTTTAGTGATTATGGATTCGAAGATGTTAAAGAATCCCATTCTAATTTTGACGCGATATCAAAGCGAAATACCATAAATCGCGTGCGACAGCAACAAAAAGCTGGAGATCTACCTCCAGTTTATCCAAATGGATGGTTTGTTATTCTCCAGTCGAAGGAACTTAAACCGGGACAAGTCAAGGAAGTCAACGTTTTAGGTATTCAGTATTCAAATTTTAATTCTAATTAAAAATGCATTGCCTAATTTCGCTTTGCAAATAGGTTCTGTAACTGTATATCTACGATATCTACGATTAAGAGAGAAAACAAGGTAAGTCCACAAACTAAAACCAAGATGAGGCCTGTGCATGAGTCCCTAAATGAAAAGTGTCTCTTTTTGCTGGAAGGAATTTTTGGATTCCCCGCATTTTGATTCTGATTCGTAGATATACTGAATGCTCTTGTACAATGTATTAGGGATTCTTGGATTGTAATCTGGCTTTTGTATATAATAATTTTGTTATTGGTAAATCAAATATTATTTAGTAACCAAAGTAATTTTCGCAAGGTTTAAATTTGGCTGCTTGGAGAGGCGAAGGTGGAAAAGTTTTTGTGTCGGATGCATATTGCCCACATTTGGGGGCTCATTTGGCTGTTGGGGGGAAGGTTAAAAAGGATTGCATTACATGTCCTTTTCATGGATGGTCATTTGATGGTAAAGATGGACGGCTTGCTGATATCCCGTACTCAAGCACTTCAAGTAATCACTTATTTCTATTGAAGCGTTTTACGTAACATGTTTTCTACTCTGAATTTATGGCTACGTAATTAATAATTTAATACATTTATTGCCTTTGTAGCACAATGTTCTGCATGGGAGAAAATTATGATGTAATAATTTCTGTTTTCGCGTAATTAGAACCAGATTTTGCTAATCTAAACATGAGACATGTTGATGAGAAAAACGGGCTTATATTCCTATGGTTTCATGCCGAGGGTGAAGAGCCTTATTGGTATCCGGAGGCTGTGCCTCAAGTTGAATCTGGAGAATGGGTGTACAGAGGCAGGACCGAATTCCGGGTCTCGTGTCACATTCAGGTACTGATTATAATTTCGGAAATTTAATGACGAGAGCATAATTATCCAAATATTGGTGGCTGTGTTTTCTAAATAAGGATAGAGTAGTTGTTCAGAGTCCAGATTAGTTTATAATCAGTTTGTTTCCCTTACCAACATGCATCTCTGTGGTGTGTATAGGTTGTGATTTTATTAGGAGGAACAACATACAATTAATGTTTAGCAACTACTTTCAGTATTTAACTTATGGTCACAGGAAATCCAAGAGAATGCAGCTGACTTGAGTCATTTCGCTGGTGTTCATGAACCTGTAATTCAATCTGGAACGGGTATGTTGGGTTTATTTGGAAGAGTACTGGAATGGTTGGGCATAAGATACAGTTTCGAGGCAGATTGGAAAGCATTGGATGGACATAAATGCATTCTTTACCTTTGTAACCAGCAAGTCGTATTTCATACCTACAAAATCGTCACTGTTTACGAACGCTTAAAACTGGTAATATAACTAATTACGTGTATTGTTAATCTAATAGTACTATATTAGTGTATAGTTATAAGTCTGCTCATTCAAGTGGGGGTGCAGCGTCAAACCGTATCAGATTCGTAAATATTTGAAAAAATTACAAAATCATCACATCAAAATATGGTGCACACTCCTCTTTTATGAGATGATTTTGTGGTATGCCTGAACTACATACCTACGACATTTACGAATCTGTTAGAAGCAGAAACAAATACGAATAAACGGAATTTTAATCACGGATATTGTGTATACGTGTTTATCTTAACCCATAATTACTCTTCAGTATTTCTGACAAAACAACTACAATCACAATTACCTACATATATTTTTTCTAACCAGTTTGGACCTGCAGTTGTTCATCTGGAGTTCGATACTCCTTTGGGTCCGGCAGTAATATTCATCACTGCTACTCCTATTGGACCACAGCTCCTAAAGTTCACACACACGTTGTACTCGTGCCGTTCAGTGATCCATCCGCTAGCTAAAATCGGACTGTACCTCGAAACGGACATGGTAATTAGTGATTAATTGAAGCATTAATATCTAAAATTAGTTTGTATTTTACTGCGTCATACTGGCGTAATTACCGTGGTGTGGTAGGCATAACAGTGTAATGCAGTTAATACTTTCTCCCTCTCTCTGGTAACATTGAAGACTTAAAACAACTTAAACTGTATATTTTAATTTGAAGATGAAAAGAGACATGCGAGTGTGGAATCGTAAGTTGTACGTACATAAGCCAATACTACCCAAGGAAGATGTTACAATTCGAAAATACCGACAATGGTTCAAACAATTTTACACGAAGAATAGCCCGCGTTCTTATTTCTCATACGAGGACAATCAAAGCCAAAACAACTTGAATTTTTGAGCTAATGTTTATTATTTTTTGGCTTAAGGTGTACAGATTGTCAATAGTTACAATTACTCTTAGAAGCAATCGGATAAGTATTCATGCGTTTCTTGGATTCGTTCAACAGTTGTTAATTTTGACTTGTCTATCTGGACTTAGAATGTGAGTAATTGTTATCAAATTGTGTTGTCCTAAATGAAACTTTTAATAAAAACGGTTTATACATTATCAATCATTATACATAAACAATTCATATTAAAAATAACGAAATATTTTTGACTGGTACCTATCATTCTGCTTTATTAGTTGCTTTCTCATTTTTCTACCAAGTGTCTTAAATAATTGAAGGAACCGTAAAACACTTGTGCTTATATTAGCAACTAATTCGTTGCCTCGCCCGTTACCAGGGCGAAAAAAGATCTTTGGAATCTAAAATGGTACGACCCCTCAATTGGTTGATTGGTTGTAGTGTAGTTCAGTTGGATGTTGCATGCAACTGAACTACAATTCATTAACATGGTGGAACGTAACGATTATCACTTCAGTATACATATATTTACTATGTAATTATATAATGGCCTTTTTAAAGTTTCAGAATTCATTGAGTTCAGATTAAGACTCACGATCAATGGGAATTCACTAACATACCTACCTACTTATAAGTTTTTGATGCATTTACATGAAACGTTGAGAGAGACAACTTTATTAAACAAAATAAACTCCAACCAGGGTAGCCTAAATTGACTCGTGTACGTAACCAAATCTTGTTATATTACATTTTGGGCTATAATAATGTTTAGAGTAATGATATTACACTTCTTAAATTAGTTATCAGATACTACTGTAGAAAATAAGTGATGAACACAAATCTGACCTGATTTTTTAAGTACAGATATTCCATATTACAATGTCTTCAATTAAGGACGAAACTAATCCCTGGGACTTCATGAAGCCCATAAAGAATTTTGTAATAGTTCATACAATGTTTGGAACATTCGCAATTCAGCCTATAGGTAAATACCTATATTAGGGGTTTATGTATGGTCTCAGGACGCAGACACAGTTGTAGCTGAAGGGACGGAAGTTAAAACAGATGCCGTAAAACTTTAAATAATTTCACCCGGAATTATTCGTTGAGTAATTCCATCAGACCGGGGAGTAATGGGAGGCGGGGAATTATTACGTATAGTAAATTACATCTTAAAGGGGGAACTATTTCCCACCTCAATGGGTCAGCATTCAAACACAGTCCAAGTCCCCGGTTCGATTCCGGGGGAAGGGGGAGTACTTTCTCCTCTCTTTGAATTCGAACTGGGGCGTACCTCACTGGGGTGGTGCGGGGGGCGTGGTAGCTCTGAGTTGGCGACGTGAGGGGCGGGGGGAGACGGTCAGCAGAGTATTCTGATGGTGTAACATCTACATATTCCAGGGTATCCTTGTGTTCGCCTTTCTGACATGCCTGGGTACGTTTGCCTCCCTTCTATTACAGCTGCCATGAGCCTCCGCGACGGGCGCACCCTGGGTGGGTGAGGAGTTTACAAACCCCGTCCATTTGGGGGTTCGTCCCCCGAGCAGTGGCCTTGGGACTCTCAGGTCCCTAAAGTCCCTAAACTTAACGTACATACTGCAGGTGTGCAGTTTAAATATACGTCGCAATGAGTACGGCAGTAAGTAGCATATTATATCCATTTAATATAATAAAGGGGGAACTATTCCTAATTCAATGTCTTTTTCCTGTGCAATCCAGACAACGCAGACAAGCATGATTCAGCCAAAACGAAGCTTGCTCAAAAATCATTCCGGCTGTTTTCATCTGTACCGAGAATATCTGTATTTGTACATACATAAAGAGGGAAAAGAAATAAAGAAATCAATTTAAAGAATCACGTAGGATATTGTTGTATAGTTAATAAAAGATTTTGTATAGGTGTTGATACTCTTCGACGTGTAAAGTAGTTGCTGTAGTAATTACTGTCTTAATTTAAGTTGGCCCTGTATAAGCACACTTAAGTTGTTGAGTTATTCGTGCGATATTGTAATTAGATAATGATGTTTTTGTAACAACTGTCTTATGTTGACTACTTACACCTCCAGTTGTTTTTCTCCAATGCCACAAGTTGATTTCTTTATAGGTAATTTTTGTAGCTGTAGATTAGTAATGTAATTATAAGGTTACAGTTTTGCTGTTACTGATGATAAAAATGTGCTTCATGTTTTTATTGAAATGAAATCATAAATTTTCAATTCAATAGAATCAACATCGTGTAGTCATTGAAAATTGAATACAAATGAATGACAATGTAAGTTTGTTTTTTATTTCAGTGTCGCAAAAACATCCTTTCACTCGGAATTATACTAGGCTACCGTAGGATAGTAGGACATTAGAAATATCTTGTCTTACGAAGATTTATAAAGACTAATACGTGATAGTAGGCAATTGGTTCAATTTCCCGAGATTAAAACTAAAACGTAAAATGTTGAACATAAAACTTTTTTCTACGGTCAAAGTAAAATCCATTGTTTGTTGCTTGCGTTGTTTTAAATGCACTCCTCTGAATCGCCTCATGTAAACAATGTAGTAAGTAAGAAGTATCTTCAGGGAATAGCTAAAAATTGCTCCATAGAAGTTTTAAATTAATTTGTCCTTTACCTATAGGTTTGTGAATAAAGACCCCTCTACACTGTTTACCATGTTTGTACACATTCACACCACTAGTTGAATATTTGAGCTTCCTACACTTAAGTAATTTATGTAAAGCCCTTTAGTACTAACAACTGTTCACCAGTATAAATAATAGTAACTATAGGTAGTAAATTAAAATCTCTAGCTTCTACATGTTAATCATGCTTTTTGGTGCTGATTTGACTTCTTTCCGTTGGTGTCGTTTGATGTCCCTTGGATTTTGGTTTAGTCAAGTAGGCATCCGAGAAGAATTTTGCAAAAAGCAAAAAGTAGGATGCGTAGATGAGAAACCCGACATAAATATTGTCGTAGCTTACGTCGCATTCCAAACCTGCCCTCTTCGCAGCATACGATTCGATGTTGACAGAAACACCAACGATCATCTGCAGCAACTATTGATATTCATAACAGGATGTTATCAGATTTTTTTAAGGGCGATTACTATTGTTTTTAATATTGTAATACAGCAAGGCGACGCAATACTTTGCTACTTCAGTAACTGCTGCAATGCAAACACAACATTTTTTGACGAAGCAGCAAAATACATTCGTTTTTATGACTACAAGTAATGCATCTTATTAAGCGCCAAAAACCTACGCGAATATAGTGTAGGTAATTATGATCGAAGTTAGGATACATCTCCAGTTCACCTACAAATTACAAATCTACAATGCATCTTAAACGCATCTAAAATTCATCTCGCAGTCCAAGATGTATTTTGAATGCGTTTACCATGCTTTTAAAACTCATACCAACTGCGTTCATACCTGATCAAACTTAATGCGAGTAGGTTTTTGGCGTTTTACATAAATTTTTTCCTTCTGTAAGATTCTTTAGTGTTTATATTGTGCAGCTATGATTGTTTGTGCAAAAACGTTTTCCCCAGAAGAAGAGTAATACATTGAACGGGATAGGCTATTTTTACTTTAAGACTCTAGAAGAGTTTTCCTGCTATAATAGCATTATGAAAGCTCTAATTCCTTTTGTTGTAGCATAACCGGGTACATTCAAAGTTAAAAACAGTAGCAGCAAGGTATTGCGGACCATTATTATTAATTATTATTTGATTGTTATGATTCATCAATGGCAGTAACTTGAATGTATGTAATTTCTTAGTCGTTCTTTTCTTACCTGCGAACTGGTGATAGCTATAGCAATGGGTTTCGGGATACGGATTCCAGCTGCTCTAATAGCATAATACGAGTACATTAATGAATGGACGAAATAATTAACGGCAATGTACCACCTGGACGGAGCAGTGAATTCAGCGTAGGAATACCAAGTGTAGAGTAACACAGTTACATGGTGATACCAATGCAGGAATAATAACCGTTGTTTGCGGAGAACGATGAACACTGTGTCACCGAGCTCAACAAGTTTCGACAGTGCAAATAACCATGCCCAAAATGTGCTCACGTTATTATGCTTAAATCTAAAAATTTAAGGAATCATTAATTGAATTAATTCATTTTGCCTAAATGAGTCTGGTATATAGGACATACACATACATAAATGGGCAATGCTAATAGTATGGTAAATAAAACATTAAATGGGTACTTACGTGGGAACACAGCAGGAGTAGTAGAATCCATTATTCCGGTTAAAGATGAAAAATACTTCGGGGACCGTACGGTAAGCTCCAATTATGGAAAAGACGGCCAAAATCAGATTCCATAGCGTCAGCAGTCGTCTCAGTTGAAACACTTGTTGTCTGTTCTTCATCCATTGTTGACCACCCCAGATAAAAGCTAAGTAGACTCCAACTGCATAGAAGCTAACGACCCAATTCTCCTCCATCCATTTTTGCGTGGGTGTCCAGTCAAAATTTTCTTCGAAATCGAACGGTGTGCTGTAATTCTTCCTTGTTAATGGTTCGACGTCGTCCCACACTCCGGAACCGAAATATCTTCGGCGTTCGTGTATTCTCCAAACGGATGCACTTGTGTAATTTTTGCCTGCTTGCATTTTAACTGTTTATTATTTATGCTGTACTGTTTACCAGCAGTTCCTTTGTTCGTAACAAATGTAGACAAAAAGCGGTTTTACAAGTAATAATTCTGAATACGAAATTTAGTAAGCTATATCCAAATCGATCCAAAATTTTATAATTAGTGAATTCACATCGTATAATAAACCAGACGCAGTTGTTGTAAGTTGTTGTTCGCTTCGAGTTCAGGTGAGTTAGTCGATTCGTAGATGAACAAGGAACTATTTTGTTGTTTCAAGACGAAAATTGAAGCGTGTGCGAAGTTGATATCTTGTAGATCCTTACTGACTTGTTATTTGTTGTCGAAGTTTCAGTTACATTTTTTAGACTCAATAGAGCTGCACATGGACGGACATGGACATGGACCACTCTTTCAAGTTTTCCAAAGTCATTAAATTTACATATTATATAGATAGATATAAATACGTAAGTAAGCTTGTTTTGCCTTTGGTTTGACTTGGCTTGGTGGCGTAGCCTTGGCGTTACTTTTGCTTTTGGTTCCCTTTCCCCTTGGTGTGGAAGTATAGATTGTAGGAAAGTATAATCGATTGCAGAATAATCTTTCTGATTCCACAAGTGGACGGGGATGTGAATGTAGAATACAAAAATAATAACTTGGTTAAAGATCTTACTACTCACGTAAAAGTATATATCGTTGATATATACCTAATCATTAACACATCCTGTCATTGGAAACTACTTACGCACCCCAGCTTTAGTAATGAAATCTTTCCTTCTTTTATTCTATTATGGAATTATGTAATTTGTGGTGAGGTGTGCTGTGAAGTCAGAATGGTCTTTCTTGGCTGCACTTTGCACTTCATTGAACTTTTAAGTGTAAAACATATGAAAGCTAAATATATTATTGCATTTATCAACGTGTTGGTCTTTGTGTAGCCTACTACGTCAATTACTACTACGATTATAACTATGCACATCCTACATGATTATTCCATACTAATATTTTGGCTGTATGCTGTAATAGCACAATTAATTGTTTTTTGGGTGACCAGTGACCGCAACGTTTCCGATATTCAAGGTTTATTACTAAGCGGCTTATTCAGTGACTAGTCCTAGTAAACCTATACCGATAGGTCATTTTTGGTTGTACTTACACTGCATTGCCTGCATATATTATTTAATTATGCTGTTTACCTTATTTAATTTGCAGGCTATGTACCTACACTACTAGGTATTTCTGAATATCATTGAATTCCTCTTGGGATTATTTTCATAGCAATGGTCATACATTCTCTTCTCTTGTCTCCCCTGTTGTCCGCAGTCCGTTCACTTGGTCTCTTACATACGTAGTCCTTACGTTACATGTTAAAGTTTCAAATATGTACATTTGTTCGTTTTATTCAAGTGCGTAGTTACGACAAAAATTAAAATTATGCAGTGACATTGTACGAGTATAATACGTAATTAAATATACATGTTGAACTTGTTAGTATACACTTTAAGTCTAGTTACAATTAAACGATTCATGCTGCCTACAAGCAATTACGTATACTTATATTACTCCGTATTTATCCTCGACTTCCGTTAGCATCAAATCATGAATTGGATTTCAATTTCATATAACCTCATGTTTCCCATTTTATTACTTTTTATTCATCATCTAAAAACTTTTACTTCGTGCCTAGAAATATTCCAAAGGTGAGTGCAAACAGACGCATCTTGTGTCTCAAATTCTTGTATTTGGCATGCTTTGCTTGAGTAAAAAAACAGCTTGTTTTTATCATGTAAGAGTGGAATAGTATACATACATTATTGTTTCTACCTTCAAGTTTACCAATTACCAACCATGTGTATCCTTCTGTAACAACAAATACAAATCGAGAAAAACCTGCATTACTTTCTACTATGCATGTGATCAAAGGATCTGATGCAGTATTACTTTTATATTTGTAGCTGATATTCGTATTTATTTTAATATGCAGCGTATGTAATTACTGCCGTACATCGTACATCTGATCT
This sequence comes from Ptenothrix huangshanensis, assembly GCA_036851915.1. NCBI lineage: Eukaryota > Metazoa > Arthropoda > Collembola > Symphypleona > Dicyrtomidae > Ptenothrix > Ptenothrix huangshanensis. The sequence continues at coordinate 24,245 of JAAXYX010000456.1, forward strand.
GAACCAGTGCCATAAAATACAGGCAGTCTACATAAGGTAAATGCATACACCAGGTTTGCTTACTGAAGAATGAAGTCACTCTGTATTTTATAAAGCACGAAAGTCTTTAGCAACAAGTGCGAAATTCAACTTCGGCTGGAATATCAATAATACGAAGATTTATAAACGGGGATAGAGATTATGTATGGATAGCACATCTACATAGGTGCGTACACTGTCAAAACTAAACAATATAGAAATAGGTAAAAGTGCATCTAAAACTTACTTGCTGGTGTTAAGACCGGACTACAGTCATGAATAATACTTTATAAAGGATAAAACAGCCATTAAGATACATAGACAAGGATCAGTAATTACATATATTAAAACGCAGTAGAAACTCATTTTGGATGCGCTTTAGATGAAATTTAGGTGAACTTGAGAGACATTCTAACCGCTAAACTCTTCTAACTACTCTAAATTAGGTTTATGGTAAATTATGTTTCACTAAGTAGGTTTAAGATGCACCAGTTTTGACGGTGTACATGAGATAAGTATTTGCTGATAAATACAAAGTCTTTTGTTTTTGAAATGCGTAATAACTCAACCTCTGATCATTCAAAATTGTAATTATTCCTATTTGGTCACTATCACGGTAGTTCTGAATGATAAAATCTGCAGACTGGTAAGAGGTAGTTTTATTTTAGGAAAAACTGGATGCTTTGGTTATTATATAACCGAGACAGGCGAGAATAAGCTAGTAAAAAGACGGTACGTGATTCGCATTGCGATCCATAGAAAGGCATAGGGAATAATACAGATTTTGTTGCATTGCTGTTTGGGGTAATTACTATGTAGCTGTGGAGTAGGCATGCAGGAACTGCAGGCAGGAGTAAAGGAGAGAGGTAATTGAGCAAGAAAAGGAGAATCTTGTTCAATGGCAAGATGTGAGATGTAAGGGAATAAACAACCGGTAAGGTCATTTTTTGTGTAAATTGTTTATTAAAAATAATAAATGGCAAAAACAATATCTCCAATGATTCGTGATTCATTTACCTGTACTACTTTTCCATTGTTTCAATAATAAAGTAAGGCAGCAGCCACCTGAAATAGTTTATTGAAGTTTTTTAATTTCGTATGCTATTCTCGTTGGGTGATTATAGAGAATGAAATTCTGAATTAGGTGATTAATGTAGTATGTATAAGTGTAGAAACCAGAAACTGATCTCATAATATTGCAAACACAGATGCGATCGTTTTGCTTTTTTCGCTCTGGTTGGCCGATTGCTGTTGCTTGATATCACTGCTACATATACTGGTTTTCGAGTAACTATTACAGTGATGACGTATGTAGTAATTTGGTAATTGCTCACTTGTAAAAATATAACAAATGCATTGGTAATACAGTTCAGTAATTAATAGTCCATGACCGCATCAAAATCAAACTTTGTAATCCATCTATGAGGTTAACAGGCTAATTATATAATTGTTTTAAGCTCTATTAACAAGAGTAATGCAGGGGAAGTTTTTATACATAATAGGGAGTTCGACTTGCTCTGTTCAATTTTCTAAGGCAATAAAATATTTATTCAAGCGCGTAACAGAAAGTGCATCATGTCATGTCATTAATTATTTATTAACTCAGAGTCAAACGTCAACTCGCTAGCATGTTCGTATGGTCGAGTATCGTCATCTTTGACATTAAAAAAGTAGAAGCTGTTTGCGACCAAGTTGTTTGCCATAGCCGAATGCGATAATACGATGCAAAGGTTGAATTAATATTGAAAGTATTATTAATCATTTTTATTATTAATAAACGTCAAAATTCGGTGAATGTAGATAATTGTATATTAAATTCTCTTTTAATATTATTATTATTACTTAATTTATAATCTGCTGGTTGGTGTATGAACTCAACTGAAATTATTAACGAATAGTTCAATGTTCTACACCATAAATACATAATAATAATTATAAGCATCGGTTTTCTGAAAATAACGTGTAGATTGTACATAAATTATTTGCAGTGACAAGGCGTTTCAAAGTTTCTCACCGATGTGGGTCGAAGCACAAAAATTGGAGTGGTTCTCACAAAAGTTACATTGCAGTGCGTAAGATGCAGGACATCTTTTGTTTACCCAGCAACGTTTTAAATGTCGTTATAAATAGTTAGATAAACAGTTCAAGTTTTCTGCTACAGCAAAAAGTTCCATGTAACTAACTAATTTAAAATTGTTCCAAGGAGAACCTGAAAGCAAAATACGGACAAACGTTTCTGCTTATTACGCAATGTTATGCAAGCGCAAGCGTTATTGATTTTAACGTTCTACTATACAGTTTCTATTGCTCGGAATAGACATTTATTGTAAAATGCTTGTAAACATTTCAACATTCATTCAAGACTCAACGAGAGTCAAGGGTAACAGTCAACAAATTCAGAGTGACTACTCTCTATTCACGTGTCATTCTAAAGCCAATCACAAATCGTTCCTTCGGTTACAAGCGCATGAAATCGAAGTAATACTGCCGTTATTCTCCTTCGTCACTATTTTGTGCTTGTACTTCTGTAAATCAACTTACAACCCTTATTTTTTTACCAGATTTTGACCGGAGAACATCGTGTCCTTGAATTTTCAACGATTAAGTGTTAATTGTTGGTAAAATGGCTTCCAGCAGAGATTTCAATGACAAAGAAGTGGACGAGAACGAAGAAAAACTCCATGCATGCAATTTGACGGCTCACTCGGAGTTTTTGAAGGAGGCCCCGGAACTATCGAATCTTCTCGAGGTGAACAAATTAAGTTTGCTGGAAATTATGGACAACTACGAGCAAAGTTTGTAAGTTTTACCAGTAACAGTTTAGAATGAATCAAAACCAAACATTCAACATTTATATTTAATAATGTTCATTGCTATTTATGTTCGGCCGTTTACATTTAATGTAATAATACCACTCTCATTCTTTGAATATTGTTTAAAGGAAGCAAATAAACAATACGATGGATATTCCTACATTGAAAAAGGATTATAATCAGTTCCTCTGGATTATCGATCAGATTCACCACCATCAAGATTTGGAACGGGCTAACAAGAGCACAGAAGAATTTGAGGATGCTGTGGTTAGCGATGGCGCTGAGACTGATCGTGAATTTCTAGGACAAGATTTGGAAGGTTGGGAAAGTGAAGAGGTACTACATCTCTGTTTTTTCTTCATTAAACGGTAACCGTCAAAGGGCCGAAGAATTTGTTGTTATGTCAATTCTGCATTATAATTTAAATAAGTTCCCTCGTCCTACTAACATTTTGACACTTGATTTTTCAATTAAAGGTAGAGGAAGCTGCTGATGATGTTGTTTCGATCCCGCAAGATGCAATTCAGTCGGCAAAGACTCTGACGGGAAATGATGACGACTCTGAAAGGAAGACGGAAGTAGAAGAGGCAGATATAAATAGTGATTTGGTCGACGATCTAAAACTATTTATCTGGACTGCAACCATTGAAAAAAGACAAAAAGAGAATGAGCTACTAGAGAAGCAAATCGAGATTAATTGCCGAAACATAGAAAGACTCTCCGCGAAGGTTTGCCGAGGCTACAGAATCCAGAAAAAGGTGGAAAATGAAGATGAAAGTAAACACGCAAAAGGAAACGAGAGTGTCGGAGCTGTCAACTTGGGGATAACTAACCTTGATCTTGATTTGAGTAGTTATTTGGCGTTTACAGCTGCAAATTCCTGTTGCATTTGCAATAATCCCATGGAATAAACTTCCCTATTCTCGAGATGTCGAGTGAAGACTGATTGCCATCAACATGGATTGTTTATTGGATTAATTATAAGGTATATGATAGTCCTTTCCTCTGTCGGCGTTGGCACGGTTGTGATAATTACATAATTGATAGTAAGAAGGGAAAGGAAACACGAATGCGAAATATTTTCAGCCTATTACCTACACAAGTCATGTCGTATTGTATCGAGAGTGAATGTACTTATTATTTACGTTCCTACCTGATTTAATTTCATATTAGCTTGAATTGATATAATTATTTGAATTCTTGTAGGTCTAAGGTTACGTATTTGGTACTTATTATGAATGAAGTGTTAGCAATAATCGCAACTTGTACTTGTAAGCGCACATATGTACTAATTTATTTTTTTGCGTACTTTTACTAGGTACGTAGGTATTTCTTATTCGTCCCTACATGATCTTATTATCTTGTGCCACTTATGTATTTCAGTTTATCATGTAATCTTTCCTAATAATTTATCTGGTCGAATACTCAGTGGTATTTCCTACGATTGAGCTCACTTAAATATAATTAATACACTATTATATAATTAGTTGTAATGTATACACGTGCATCCTTAAACATATGAGTAGCATTATCAGTAGTACGTAGTATGTACAGAGTATTTATTGAATTATCGTATTAACTATCTTACAAACTTACATTCATAAAAAATAACATGCTTGAGTCACCGTCATTTTCAAATTATGTTCGACAATGATATGCTGCAAACTTTGCTATTTCCTTTATGTTTGTTTTTATTGCGGTTTTAATTTTGTATGTACTCACAGCAATGAAGAAATTTAGACTCAAAATAAAGAAAATAACAATAATTCGTATGCATGTTGTTCCTCTTGAAATTATTTTAATTTATATCTATGTAGAAGGAGGAATTCTGTCACTCTTATTGTTTCAACGTTTGTTTTTTCTTGAAGGAAACGATTCGTTTTGTGGAATAAATATCGATCCGCTGCCCTTGCATTTGTTGTTTGTTATCAATGGATAATTATAAACATGCTTTAATGATAGAGATCAAAGTAAGGACATTGACATGGGTGTATGTTTAAACCTTCATAGCAAAAATAGTAGTCCATGAATTAAAATGAGAATTAATGGCGTAGCCAACACTAGTTAGTTTTTCCTATTGGGAATTGGCAATTAGTCTAAACGTTAAATTATTTTAAAAACTGATCACAAAGCTATTGTTACTGCTGTAGGAACAACCCAAACGGTACATACCTACTTAAATACCGTCGTGTATGAAGCAAATTGGGACCTACTAATATTCACTTGTAACTAATAGCAAAGTGGGGTATAACCAAAGAACCTTAAAAGCACATTCACAAGTTTGCCACTGGTATACCTCACATTGTTTTTAATACTTTGTGAATTTGCCGCGGTTTGTTTTTATACAAAATTGGATAATACCCTGCTGGCTGTTCAAAGGACATTTCTATACTGTAATTATGTACGTCCCATTTACCATACCTGTAAAATGTCATTCAGACGGAATTAGGTGCTAAAAGCTAATAAAAATGAATTGAACCTTCTTTTCGTGTAGGCATAGATACTTAAAAAGACTACAGTTCAGTATTATTCTCAAGCACCAAAATACCAAATTCTACTATTCTCAAATACCTGTAAAGGTGCCGAGTTTCGCACTTTTTCATCCAACCACATGAAATTCGAATCGTCTGCACTTTTCCTTGAAAAAAACTTAATCAAAAATTTTTAGATTGCCATTTAAACTAACTACCATGTTGAGCAAAACCAAAAGCAAACTTTTATTCAAAATCCGTAGCCGAGTTCGAAATTTGAATGGGAACTCTGAAAGTGTACTACTTCCACAGGCATTTAAAACCTACCTTTATAAAGGATTTACTTACGCTCACTTTCTCCAGCCTAATCTTTACATCTGGAAGCATTGCCCTACTGAGGCATCTGGACCCGAGCTAATAACTTCGCAGTTTCGAACCTTAGCCTATTACCTAAATTTTATTATGACAAATGCATATGTAGCACTCTTTTTAATCCGGTGCATACAAGTGAATCAAGGAAGTGATGATATGGAATTATTCGACAAGATTTATATCCAACTGATTTTCGCTTCCTACGCCCCATTACCGTTTTACAATATCGCCCTAATTACACACAGTCAACAACTGCTACAACTTTTGGCAAGAACAATGGAGTTCTTAAAAGCATTTGAGGGTGAGACTTTAAAAAATTAAACTAAAATTCAATTAGTTCATGATCTTGATATGATGTAGGATGGAAATTTAGTTCTATTCATTGTTTAGAAACGCATATCAGGCCAAATGCAAAACGACCCAAGCTTATTCGAGTAAGCTCTATGTTTATGAAAATATTTTACAAGACATTTAACACAAACGTAGTTCTATACATCACAGCTGCTTATCTGAATCCCAGATCTCCCGAAATCAACACTTGCTTGCAGTTCATTCCCTCATTTCTCCATGACAAGAGCTTTACGAGGATACTGGCTGTCCTCCTTTTAAGTTACATTGTTTACTCATATGTGGCCAAAGCTATGCTTTTGATGTACTACGGTTTCGTCATCATTTTCCCCTGTCTAATCGTTCTGCTAGAATTAAGGTACCATTCTTCCAATTCAGTATTAACTTTTTTAAAAAAGCATGCAAATCAGTTAAGTATTTTACAATGATAGTCCTTTACTAATACTTTTCAGTTTCAAAACATGCAGCCAGTTGACCAATGAGTCTTTAAGGATGTCTTACCGTGCCTCATTTAAAAATTACAAACTGCTACAGCTAATAATTACGGACTACAGTCGATTGTTCAAACTTGTTATTGGGAGTACTGTACTTATGTTTATTCTTACTGCCATATACTGTACCTACGCCGCAATCAAATTCTCTGGAATAGTTGCCGTTACATTAGGTACATTTGCTATTAATTGTACAGTACTTTTAGCCATCTTTCTGAGCTCATTTGCCGCATTTTCGAAATATTCAGCTGAACTTCTAACAGAATGGAGTAGTACCAATCTTGTTGCTCCAACTAATCGAGTTTATTACAAAAAGTACCTCAAGTCTTTGCAACTTCTGAAAATTAACTTGTATGAATTTTGTTATGTGGATAAGGTAGTTTTATTGAAAACTTTTCAAATTATCTTTGAGCATACAATCAATTTTCTTTTACTGTATCCATAAAAGCAGAATTTTATCCACAGTTCTGTGACTAATATTAATTACATTATTTGGCTTTTGGGGTTGAAATGATAGGAATAGCATCAATTGTCTGTGCATTACAACGCTAGTAGGAAGTTATGTATGCAATCATTGTCCTATGTGGGGTACTGTTAAATACTATGCATGTAGATTCTTAAATTGTCGAGATACAGTAAATTATTTTCTACAGACAGAAATGCCATAAATTGTTCAACTAATAGCAAAAATTGATCGAGGACCTAACTAAATGTCGTAAACAATAATTGAAGCTTTTGTGATAATGCTATACTTGATACGCTATCATTTTCCTCCGAACATTTTATATTACCTGTAGGTTTTGATGAAACATACTCAGTGGCATTGACGATACGCTGAATAGAGGGGTAGTCTTGAAAGTGTTGTAGCAGTAGTATAATTTTCATAATGATATTTAATTGCATCGACAGCCTATGTTGCCCAAAACGTTAACTATTATTGTATGCTTCGTGTTTACAATTACAATTAGCTATTGTCAAAATCTATACATCAATGTCAGGGTAACTCTGCACGGTAATTTTAACGGTAAAATTATAAAGTAAGTAGGGAGTCTTTGGTGGTACAAAAATGATTCCCATTAGCATGAGCCCATTTCCATTAATCCACTCTCATCTGCGGCTCATGAACCTTTTCCGAAACCGGTCGGCACGACAAGAGCTCAAGCTAAACGTTACAATCGACTACTGTAATTTTGAATAAATAGTTTCGATGTCTAAATGTATATACAATCAGTTGTCAGTTTTTACCTTCCGGAACAGAAAATAGGGCAAAAGGATAAGGTACTATTGCTAGTGTAATTCAGTTCAAGTTGTGGCAGCCAGTAAGTTTTGTAATTTCCAGCAGCGAACATGCTATATTCAGAAACTGCACCTGCAGTTATCCAGTCGAAAGCTTTTAAACCCATATCGTATCACGTTCCAAGCGGTTTGACTGCCATTATATTATTGATTCACAGAAGTACAGAAGTAATCCGTTAGTGTGCAGGGGATTACCTGTTTAAAATATTTTTCAGCATTAGCCTTTATTCCAGTTAAACTCAAAAGATGAGTGTAAAATGGGAGCTAAAAACCGCTTTTAGCACTTGGGTTAAGTTCATCAGCACATCCATCAATTTGTCTTACGTCCGTAGCATTATTTGGTGTAAATTTTTGAGGAAAAAGTCCAAGACAAAGAGAATCGAAAAACAAAATGTTTTGCTCCCGTCAACAATGATGGCGTATCTGGGCCAAAGTTTTACATTCATTGACTTTCTTCAGCCGCACCCTTTTAAATGGAACTTGGAAAACAATCAGCTCGAGTCAATTACTTCAAAATGGCGAATCATCGCTTGGAGGATAAATGTATTTCTGTCGACAGCTTTTGCAACACTCTTATTTATTCGATGTTTTCAAGTGACTAAAGACGAGAAAAAATATACTTTGAAAATGATTTATGTTCATTTTATCTTCGTGACCTACTTAGTACTACCTGTGTACAACTGGGCACTCGTGACACAGAGTCAATCATTCATATTCCTGCTTAATAGAGCAACTACGTTTTTTAAAACATTTGAAGGTTACTCTAAAGTATTGATAATTGTTACATTAAAGGTCCGCAAAATCTTGTTACTACTACCTGCTATAAAGTTTTTTTTGTATTTTATTATATAGAACACAAGTAAGTCATTTTGAACCATTACTTTACGAACAAATGTTGAACGAGAAACGTTTCTAATGGATTCCAATTTTTTAAGCTTTAAGACGCAACAAAGTTGTGTCTGCATACTGGGCATTTTTCCTGCTACCGCAAAATTTGGAGAGAGTGTTCAATTTTTTTGATATACCAAAACCCGCAATTGCAATAGTAGCAAGACATTGCGGACCTTGGATTATTTTTGAAAATTGGCATACCCCTATTTTTGTATCATTGCCCTATAAATGTTTTCGCTGTGATTTTGGGTTTTCAGAGTCCTATGCCAAATTGGATGCGAACGAACCTGAAGTGATTCGCATCTGTTGCGTATTCATGAAAGCATTCTTCTATATTTTGAACGGAAACATAGTCCTCTACATAATATCTGCATATATGAATCCAACGTCCCCAGAAATAGACACTTGCTTAAATTTCATTCCAACAATCCTACAAGACATGCGCTTTTCAAGACATGTAGCATTTCTCATCTGGTGCTACGTCGTAATGTCTTACTCAAATCGAGCGCTTATCTTTGTATATTGCAGTTTGGTCATTGTCTATCCGTGTTTAGTGGTTGTGTCAGAGCTAAGGTCAGCTTTTTAATGCAGAAAGCTTTAATTTTTAAATTACCAATTAAATGTATACCAAACATGAAATTGTTTGTCTACAATATTTTCAAAACTTTCAGCTCTAGAACATGCCACGTGACCAAGAACTCCCTGAGGCAGTCGTGTCATGCGCTGGTATCCACCTACAAATGTCTGCAACTTGTTCTTGAAGAATACAATCGGGTTTGTAATGTGGTTGTTGCATTTACAAAGCTAATGGTAATGCTAGTTGTCATTTTTTGCACATATGTTGCCATCAAATTCACTGGAGTGGTTGCAATTGCCTTGGGGCTCTTTGCTGTGAACTGCTCTGCAATTCTCATTGTCTTGTATGGGTCGTATGCAGAATTTCCAAAATATTCGGGCCACATTTTGTCCGAATGGAAGTACAATATTCATGCTAAACGAAGGACGTTTCAAAAAACTGTGAAGAGTTTGCAACTTCTGAGGATTGATATTAATGGCATGTATTACATGAACAAAGTTGTTTTGGTTTGTACATTTCGAATTATTTTTGACAATGCTGTCAATTTTCTCATGATGCACCCATAACTGTTATTTTATGGTAATAACTATAGGTTTACTATTCCAAATTTCATCTTATTTTAATCCTGTATATGTACATCCCTTACTCATCACTTACTATGGAATTTGCACATACGGGATATAATTACAAACTACGATTACAATAAGATGGTCAAATTTTACAGCTTACGTACAACTGGTAAGTGGGGAAATGAAAAATTAGTAATCAATTTAGGTTTTTAGAAGCTTGTGTTATGACCATTTTATTTTTGCAAATCAATTTATTGATGCAAGTCACTTTGCAGTAAGTTTTAGTCCAGAGCAATACAACCATGAATGATATTTTCGTTTAAATAGATATGTAATAATATGTATACATAGACCTTAATAGATTCAACACTCACTATTATTTATTTTGCATGACTTAACTATGGATTTGCCAAGGAAATAATTCAATGAATGCTACGTTAATCACCTTTCAACCAGTAATGATGTTTTTGTTTGAAACCTTGACAGGTTTTATTGAACTTATCAATATTACGCTAAAACGTGAAAATTTCCTTTATGATATGTTTTATTAAACCTATGATTATCGTATATTACCATTAATGCTGTTGTTTTTATATATATGGAAACTTCCACTTGTACCCTTCTAACTTAGAGTGGTGCAATGTAACATCTTAAATGTCAGTAATTCCCTACGAGCACACATATTTCAGAAGGTTCTAATAAGGGGAAAACGTGCACGACGTGTAGGAATAGCATGTTGATAATAATAATTAAGTAAATCATTAGTAATTATGCATGTAAGGAAAATTCCTTACTTTTTCTCTTGTAGTTTTAGCAAATATAAATTTTCAGCTTGTTGCTCTGTAATTTAATAGGTAAATAAAAATGGTAAATGTTCGTTGTGAATATTTATTTAGAAGTGATGGCTACGTTATACATAAATACATAAATACATAATTTTTCGAAAATAGGCAAACAAAAATGTATTAATTCCTTATATTTAACTTTGTTTGCTTTCCTACACTTTCAGTGCAATAATATTGGTCTTAATTATAATACATAAAATGCAAGGTATTACTTTGTGAACGAGTGCAAAGTTAATTGGTGTCAACGAGTATTTTTAGCAATTTATTGCCCTAGCAAAGAAATTGACGCTCATAAGCAGTCATCGAATTCTATGACGATTCTAATATCGTCGTTTATCGTCGGGTTTGAGACTAAAACGAGGCATATCCATGAATTCTTAGAAGCAAAATGGGACGACTCCTTTTATTTTGTGCTAGATATGTCCCAATTTGCTTTACCCAGAACTGAAAACACCTAATATTGCTTCTTAAACCACGATATTTTCAATGACCATTCTGGATAGGTAAAGTATAAAGTAAGTTCATTCGGCTAGAAGTAGTGAACTGATATTTTGAATTATGGCTGTGAGTATTGTTAGAACCAAACCTCGGTCAGAATAGAAGAGTCCTCCGATACGTATTCGAATGGGAGCAACAGACTTGAGGAAAGCTTTCAGAATCTTTGGTTTTTTGCCCTTCTCCCACGATTCTAGGACCTTTGTGGACATCTCATGCACGACCGCAAAGCTGATCAGTATCTGAAGTAAACATGTAAGAATAAATGCTGATGTAATGAACGACCGAACTGCTAATGATCCCTCTAATCGAAAGCCTGTGAAAATTGCTAATACAATCCCCACAACACTGAACACCTCTATTTCAATAAGATATTGGGAGAAAATGAAGTCCGAATTAACTTGGAGAACCTGAAGTCCCCTATATTTCATCATAAACTCTCCTGGCATCATTTTCGATGTTCGCCTGTTATAAAAAATAAAATAAAATATAACATTAGTTCTTACAACATACGAGGGCTCGCTGTGACGTTACTAGATTTTTAATATTACCTAATTTCGTTTCGATCAGTCTAAACAGCAGAACTTGTGATATATTTAATATTAATTGAAAAGTACACTGTAAGAACTGGTACATCAAAAATCTACTCACAGTTAGACTGTAATTAAATAGGATGCAACTAAAAAACAGAAGTGCATCCACATAGAACGCATCTATGCAAAGCGAATATCGCAGTCCAAGATACATTTTAAGACATTTTCAATGCACTCAAGATGTCAAACTTTTTGGATAGTGTGCAAGCAAACGATAAAAAAACTTACACCAGCCTTTGAATACAAGGACGAAGGATGTAAATGTAAGCGATCGTTTCAGTGGTACTCAAGTAAACGCTTGCCCACTGGTACACCAAGATTCCGAATTGAATGAGAATCAAGGGTAGAATACGCAGTCGCGACATCTGTTTCACTCCCGGAATCAACGACGTTAGCAAATGGGGTGAAGCCGGATTTTTAAACATGGCCACTAAATTGGCGCACATAGATGTAGTTCCTGCAATAACCAGGAGTTTTAAAAATTTACTTATACTTGCAGTCCGACCGTTTTGCGCTGGATTCTCAGTTTCTTCTTGCCGTGATCCGAATTGAAGGAAACGATTCCACATCGTGTGCTGAATGCCGTAGTTACGAATGAATTTTCTGTGATGAATCAGTGGCGCCATGTACACGACTACAGCATACTGGAGCCCAACTTGGATTTTTTTAGCTTCGGAGTTGTACAGCGACAGCATCCATTTGATAAATGTCAATGCAATGTATACATTGTACATTCCAAATACGACGAACGAAACGATTTTTCTTCGTTTCGATTCGTCAAACTGAAACGCGGCGGATTTTCTATCCCATTTGTAAGGAGTAATGTTTAGGACGTAGCAAATATCCGCGAATCTAATCAAATGTCTTACAACTTTATCCTGCATGATTTTTTGAAATTACACAAATTGTTCGACGATTTCTTTAGCTTACAGTAAAAAGACTAAACCAATGCGGCGGTTTTTCGCGTTGTATGTAAAGTGTTTGGTTAAATTTTTGATTAAGTTTAACTAAACATCGAAAACATTTACAGACAGTTAATTTATTTGTGTCTCTTTTATTGCCAGCTACTAATCCCGATAACCGTGTTATATAAAATAATTCGTGGGAAGTTCTGATTGAACGCTGGACTAGGCGGGGCTTATGTATATAATATATATACCGAGTTGGTTTATGTATTTGGTCTAGGTTATATCAATTCTTCTGTTAAAATAATTACATTTAAATCACATGGTTTGCACTCCCTATTTTTAAACCTCAGACCTAAATGAAAGTTTGCTGGTATTTTTTATTAAATAGTGTGTATCTATTATAGCAACGAATTTGTCTACACATTTAAATTAAATTTATTTATTTCAATTTAAAAGATAAAATCAGCACTTTGAGCAAAACATCTGCCCTTCTGCGAGCTGCCACTTGCGGATTGTGTGGAAAGGGTAAATTAGTTTTCTGGTTGTTAGAAAGGTTCTGTTGAAGAATTTACTCAAGACTCCTGTTCCCTAAAATAGGTAGGTACCTATTTATGTAGACATGCAAATACGGCTACAGGTAATGGCATATAGTCAATTTACGTGCGGACGCACCCATTCGGTATTAATCAACAGGGAGTTTACAAATTACACGATACATATATATACACACGTGGTCAAATAATTTATTTGTCTACGTATAAGAAAATTTTACTAGTTCAGATATAAGCCTTGAACAGAAAAAATTCAGTCTAAATTGGTCGTTATAAATTATGAAAGGTGAACTGTGCTTGGCTGAAGTTTGTTTCCATTGGCAATAAAAAACAGGAATTGATACTCTGACAATTGCTGTGAAAAAGGAACATTAATAAATTGTTGTTTACAGGTTCATATGCAATAATAAAATAATAATATGCTATGCTATATGCCACTCGTTTACTTTAGCTCGAGGACTCTGACACTATCGGTGTAGATATAATTGGTTCGACGTTCTTATAAGTCTTTAGGTGCCATCTTTATACTGGTATAATTGAAAAAATTATACCATAACTGTGACTAATAGCCTAAAACGGAATACATAATTTTTAGTTATAATAAAAGTTATACAGAAATACTTCCAATTTCAGTCACTTAGCATTTCCAAATATTATTTACAAAATACAACTCCAGTATTTTATAAACAATATTTTATATATACCTACTTATTTGCTAACCAAGTATATTTTGTCTGTAAATAATCCGGCACTAACTTATCATTATAAATATTTTCAGAAGCTCAAATGTAAGCCATCACATTTGTTTACGTCGCATTCACGTGCATTGAGGCCAACGTGTATAAACTAATTCATGTCATTTTGCTGCTTCCGATATTTTTATTTTAATAAGAATGTTGTCCTATTTTTGGATAGCAGAATTTTAAATTCCGTAATAAACGCAGAAATTGTTTTGGAATAAAATGAATTAGAATTGAATTATGAATTATTAGTACACAATCTTCGGGCAACTCGTGCCTTTATTATAGTTATTGGAAGTATAATTTAAGTTACCTCATCGGGTAGCCCTACTTTACAGTAATCACAGTCGTTGAAATCGGACATATAACCGTACATACAGGGTGGCAATTAAGTCCCGGTACACAGTTTTTTTGTTATAACAGGAGTAATATCTATTCAATTGTAACAAAACTTGAGGATCACACTCCTTACACATCTGCTTACTGACAATATTTTTGGTATCTAAAATAGTCAACCCTAGCTTGGACAGGGGCTTGCACTCTGCCTCTCCATCTCATGGTTGAGGTACGCTGCCCTTCCTTTGCGAAATTTGCCCACACATCGGTGAGAGATTTTTTGAGGGCAACCAAATTTTAG
>JAAXYX010000457.1:0-38833 GCA_036851915.1 Ptenothrix huangshanensis
TCTTGATCTCGCCGAAGTTAATTTAGCTGACATGGATCCACAGGATATTCGGGTAACTCACATTCGTATTCCTATTCGTACTCCTATCTCTACGAGTCTCCTCACACTCCCCTCCCTTACATACTTTTCCCGTCGCTCAGTCGCTCAGTCACTCAGTCACTTCGCTTCCTCCTTCTCCTCTTCTTCTTCTTCCTCTGTCCTCATATCCTCCTCTATCTCATCTCAACCTTCATCCTTGTCTATTGTCTATTGTCTCTTTCTCTCTCTCTCTCTCTCTCCGTCTTTTTTCCTATCCTATCCTTTCCACCACATTCCATTCCATACATACCATGTTTTTCTAAAAATAGCAATAAAATGCGGCAGCGACAACTCCAATGACAAACACAATTTGAACCATTTGACTTTCACTTGGTTCGTCGTAAATACTTTCTAACTATTTTTTTCTATTTTATCTCCCTTTTATTTTTTTTCTTGCTGAGGTCTGGTCTGGCCTGGCACGGTATGGTATGGCATGGCCTGGCCTGGCCCGGCCCGGCCCGGCCCTAGCAATGGCGACAGTTCCGATAAAAAACAAGACTTGGAAATATTCCTGTGAATTTGTCCCTCGATCCTAATGTGTTATTGTACCTATCCATGGACTACCTGACAAACCTACCCACCTCCTTACCCTACTGTCATCCACATTCACATTCACTTTGTCTTCGTCTTTGTTGGTCTCCTTTGTTTTTTAAGCTGCTATAATTATTGATTTTAGATTTTCAGCTTCTTCTCACACGTCCCGGGTTTTTTTCTAGAGAAAGGGAAAAGGAGTAGGAGTACATAGACAACATGGGATATGGAATATGATAATAAGACTGTGGTTCGGTGTACTAGGTAGACCAATTACCATGTGTGCATGCATGCAGATTTTTCTTGAGAAGAAAGCATAGGTATACATGTATGTGAGACTTCCTTTTTTCCTTTGGGTAGATTTCGTATAGGGAAGTCTTTAGGAGGTCGGAGACACTTGTATTAGTTATAGTTACAGTTATAGTTATACAGATAATGCTGTAAAGGTGAGTGGTGCATAGGAAGAGGAGGCGTGCTTAGGAGCAGAACGGATTATGACGACGACGACGACAACGACAACTACAACGAGACGATCCAGAAGACGACGACGAAGGTGCAAGCGTCAAGTACCTACTTGGAAAGGTTGTTTGTCCGCGATTACCTACATACATGGGAGAGGGTGGAGGACATGTATGTGTATGTATGTATGTATGTATGTACATAGGTGGACGGATCCTGACTATGAGTGGTGGATGTGGATGTGGATGTGGATGCATGATTATCTCTATATCTCTCGGTCTGTCTGTCGACAGAGCGATAAAAAAAACGTTGACAAATATACCCGGCACACCTTGCATTTTCCACTCAAGCAAGGAAGCAGGGAAGATGGCGATGGCAAATTCAAACTCCACAAGAAACCTGCTGACGGATACAAAACTTGCAATTGGAAGCAAATTCGGAGGTAAAGAGAGAGAGAGAGAGAGAGAGAGAAAGTCCCGGATGGAGTACTGAATCATTGAAAATGAATGTGGCTGGAGCTGGGAGAGGATTAGAGGAAGCTGGCGTTGGAAGTGGTGGTAGATGTGGAGCTGGAGGTGAAGGTGGTAACGACAAGGACAACGACAACGACAACATCGAAATTCTGCTGCAAGTGTAAAAATAAAAATCAACGATGACGGCTGCGACTCGTTAACCTGATGGTCATGTCGACGTGAATGACGATGATGTGAATGTGAATGCGAATGCGAATGTGAATGTGACTCTGACTCTGACTCTGACTGCCAGTCTGTAATACGACCGAACGAGTACAAGTTGAGGGACGAAGATGGAGAGAAACGCAATTTTTTCCTGTTATTCCTGAGTATCCGGAGGATTAGTGATGAGGAGATTTGTGGAGTAATGTAGACAGGAAGACAGACTAATAGCAGGGACAGGGAAAAATGAATTGGAATCGAACTCCAGCCTCTTGCGATGATTAATCATGGACTATTTGCTCGTTGGTTTAAGTCGTGTTACTACTCTCTCTCTGTTCTGTTTGTATGTAGATTTGACGTAGTACCTTGTCATACTATGGCATGGGTGTACATGTGAACCAAGTACTAGCTTAGCTCTACCGTCTACTGTCTACATTGCAACGTAGGTACATATCAAGTATATGAAGAGCCCATCTGCTTACATTACTTTTCTCTCAATTTCCTCCCGCTCCGTGCACAAGACTCAAGACCAAGACACAGGAAGACAAATGCGTTCCAAGTAGGTTCGTTGGTTGTGCTTGGATGACATTTATTTGTACACGTGAACGAAAAACTCTGTTTGTTGTTCCGCTGGATCGGCTGGCTACTGTATGGATGTGGATGTGGATGTGGATATGGATGTGGATATTGATGCGGGACTAACTAAGGCGGGGAGGACAAAGGAAAGTAATGTTCCGTCCTCATGATCCATGAACTCTGTGGCTTCGTTCCCTTCTCCTTCACATCACTTGGACTTCACTTGGATCCTCCAGACTACTCTGCCTGGTCTTGAGATAGCAATGGTGAGGGTGATGGTGATGGAGATGGTGATGGTGACGGTGACTGGTCTGGCCTGGTGTCCATTTTTCCATTGAATGGCATTTCCAAGTCAAGCCAAAGCGAAACTGACGATGACTAGAGTCAAAGGCATGCCCATAGTTATTTTGTAAGGAAGGAGTGAGGAAGTGGAAGGAGAGAGGATCCGGGAGGATTTTTCTTTGACTTTCATTGACTTTGACTTTGGGCTATGGTCTGACTATGACTATGACTATGACTATGAGTGACTTGTTCGTGGAGATGTGAGACAGCCAAGGCAAGTTACACTTACGGGCTGAGCTCATATGTGGAGGAAAACAAAAAAGTGTGGCAAGATAGATGATGTGTGCTGTGCGGAGATAAAGAGAGGGAGAGTGGATGTGGATGGATGTAGGGAGGAGTGAGAGAAGGAAGTTGAAGGTGCCTATTTGCTGATGAAGGGAGGGAATGCTGCGATGTAAGTGATGATGTGAGCTGACTTGGTTGACAAGACAGTAATGATGATGACGAGATGATGTTTGGGAGGGAAGTGAGTGAGAGAATTGAATGTACATAATGTAGGTGTTGGGAGGGCCGGGAGAGACATGGAGATAGGATAGTGTGACAATGGAATGGGTGGCTGGTGATAATTGAGGCAGTCAGGCATCGCGGGAAGTATTTGGAGAAATACCTCCACCTCCTCCTTGTACTTGTTGTTTGTGGATGTATTAGTAAGTAAGTGGGGCTGAGAATGAGGATGAGGATGCGGCTGCTGCTGCTGCTGATGTCATGTGTAATTACTTGGTCTTGTTTTTGTATATTTACAGTCGGAGTTGAAGCGAGTGTACACGCAATTGGAGCTGCTACGAAACAAAACAATGAGGAAAGACAATCCTCATATTTCAAAGAGACGGGGTGGGCGGAAGCCGACTCATCGACGGTTCTCGTTGCAGGTAAATTAAACTACACTCAACTTGAGACACTTTCATGATCAAAACATTGCGCCTAATTAATCCTTTTGATGTTGTTGTTTGTCAATTGAAAATTGTGTCTCAGAAAAAGGGGAGTAGAGACAAGGCAAGTTTGTTTCTTCTTCTTGTTTCTGACATTTTATACTTCACCATTTTGATATGTCCACATCACTTCTCTCTTTCCATCATTCTGTCTGTAGTCTCTTTCTGTCCCTGTACCTGTAGGCTATCTGCTCTCTCTGCTTCTTTCTACTCACACCGTAGTCTAGATGCAAGCATAGCATGTGCCCAATATTTCTCACCTGGTTGTCATTCCTTAACCCAACTCCCAACTACACAGCTATGTATGTACAAACTACAATTACTAATTCCTATGTATCCCTCCCTACCCTTTGCCGAAAGACCAAGCCTAAACTAACAATAAGGAAGCAAGTCTCATAAACCCTTATAGGTACTTATACCTTAAGTAACTCTAGCCTACCATCAATGCAATGTACCTCCCCACTTTTACAGACTTATTATTAATCAAGTAAAAGCAAGTAGACAGAGCTGCATCTTGTGATGGATTTGGCTTGAATTGGAATTTTGCTCTCAAGTCTACACACACCCTGTGCAGTATGCAGTAGCAATTACCATTTTCCCTTCACTCCCAATTACTTTCCCCCAATTTCTTGGCCATTTTTTTGTCACTTGATTTTTTCTCAGGCTCAAGAATGTCGAATTGGTCGGAGAATGCACCAGGAATTTCCACAATTTCTTGTAGGGAATGTGAAAATTCAAATTTCCCTGAATTTCTCTTACAAATAAGTTTACACTTTGAATTTAATTACAAGAGACTATACTTTAAAGCTGGATTTTGGTTTCGATATTATGTTGAAGGGAGTTGATGCTGGTCTTGCGGATATGCACCTGTTTTGTGTGTGTAGCTGTACTATACGATACCCTTATTGTGTGTTGTGTGGCTGATACTGATGCTGTTGCATGTACCCCATGTATTTCCTGTGACTGCTCTTAAACACTGTTGATGACTTGGTGTCGTGATCAGAATGGGAATGCCTTGTGATCTCAGACTGATGGAGATGAAAGACAAGTTTGTGGAGTTGCTTTGTTTGCTTACCTGCCTGCACAATCTCAAGTTTTTTAATATCAACTACCGACTTGTTTAACTTTCCGAGCTGGGAATAAAGTCTGGTGGTGTTGGTGTTTTTCTTGGGTCCTTTTCATGTTGGCGTTGGCGTTGGCGTTGGCGTTGGCATTGGCGTGTTGTTCGTTAGTGGAAGGGAGTGTGGTGAATTGAGTAGTTTTTACAAGTTGGAGGAGTACAATATACATACGAGTTGGAAGAACTCGCGAAATAGTGAAATAGGAGTTGAATGATAAATCATTGGAAATTTGATGATCGTACTGTGTACTGTAAGTATCTGTAGTTGGTGTGTGGTGTGATGTACTGGGCTCTGCTTTGCTTTTGCACTATGTACTGTATGTGTGTATGAATTGTGTGTGGTAGTTCCTTGCAGACAGTAGACTAGACTCGAGTAGAAGAGTAGTAGAATATAGAAATGGCATTGTATGGCATCTGCCAAGGTGTCTATGCCTATGCATACCTACATAATATGCTCCTATGTGGTGTGCAGACGTAGTTAGGTAACGAGTAAATAAAGTAGTTAAGTAGTTTTACTAGAGTAATTTAATTTCGTAGTTTATTTACACATTACGTCTAACTCCTTTTTTCTTTTCTCTTTCTTTTTCTCCTAGTCTACATGCAACACGTGTACAGTCTTACAGCATTCTCGCATTCTAGCATAACAGCATTTTTAGTTTGCAACTCAGTCTTCCTTCTTCCCACACAAACATTCGTTTCCTTGATTTCTCTCGTTTCGATTCCTTCTCATTCTACTTCTTCTACTTCTTCTCCTTCGCTCTTTCTTCTTCTTCTTCTTCTACTTCTACTTCTACTTCTACTTCTTTCTTTTGTTTTACTGCTACACATTTGACATATATGTCGTGTAGAAGGAAATACGAACCGAAACATACACACTCTCTCTTCACCATACACACCATGTTACATCATACACACGAAACACACTCATAGCTATATATAATCATAAATGCTCTCAAGGAATGGTGATGTTGACTTTTAAAGTTTTGTTTCTTTGATTGTTCGTGGTGCCTTTGGCGGGGTTGGGGAAAAAACGACATGAACTTACGAAAAAACAAATCCGACAAAAATAATAAATAGGCCCTACACCGTCGAAATCAACGCTCGTTCCGTTACCACGGAGATGATATAGAGGACAGCGTTTGTTCGGTTGAGGGTCCATCTACATACTCGGAAGCAGGCCGTTAGCCGTTCCAGTTCCAGTTCCAGTTCCAGTTCCAGTTCCAGCAACAGCCCCAGTACCAGTACCAGTACGAATAGCAGTACCAGCACCAGCACCAGAGATCCTCTGGGGGAATCCCGTGTTTTTCGCTTTCTCTATTTCTCTTTCTCATCATCACAACCTCACTTGGTTCTCTTCTTCTATGACTCTCACTCTGCTTCTGGCTCTCGTTCTGGTTCTGCTCACTACGAATCCCAATCCGGAATTCTCCTTCCGGCTTCTGTGAGTCTGAATCTAGTCTCTCCATTCTCCATTCCATTGCTGTGCTGTGCTGTACTGTGCTGAGCTGAGCTGCATCCCTTAAAGTTCTCTTCATTTCTCTCACTCTCCCCCTCTCTTTCTCTCTCGGTCTTTCTACCTCCCTGGATTTTTCCCATCCTCTAATAACAATAAGTTGTGTCTGTACCGCTGCCTGTCTTTATCTCTACCTGCATTCCAAATCCTTCCAGCAGCAGTCTTACACAAACAGCAAGTTGTGAGAGGAACACGACGAATACGAAAGTATCACAGTAAAATAATATTTTTGTTCCCCTTCCGAAATCATTGATTATGTTACCATTACTGTTACGATTGCTATTACTGTTGACTCCAACCTTACTTTGTGTTGGTCATAATTCTATTATATTGTACTCAATTTCATTCCATTCTGTTCTATTCTATTCTACTCTGTTGGATTCTATTCCATGTAGATACATATATATAGTAGTACTATTATGTGTATATCTCACTAGTCTCTATCTTGCGTCCATTAAAGAAAACAAAAAAAGAGGGGCAGTTGGATTGAAGAATTCTTGCTAGTTGGCTTGGGCTTTATGCATTTTAGCAGTTAGGGATTTAATTATAGAAAAATAAAATACAATTATTTCTCAAAGAGAGACGTTAAAGTGGAACGTGGAGGAGAAGCGAACAAATAATTTTATCTACCGCGAGGCGTATAACCGTACGGAGAATGAAAGAGAAGGAGCAAAACGTTTTTTTACAACAGCTATTTTTCCATGTTTTTTCATTTCCTCAAAATCTTCCAATGGGGAACTGAATGGTATAATCTAAAGGATATTATCTTTCATTTTTTGTTCTGTCGCTCTTCCTTGTTTCCTTTCGTACTGATACACTTTCAAGTCAACTGATAGTAGATGATGTAGATGGTAGACTCGACTCTGCAGTATCTATTTATGTATTTTGTATCAGCAGTATTTCTTTTGCTACAAAGTCAGTTGAGTAGTCGTTGTAATTACATAGCTCACTGGATCAAATGGAAAGCATAAAAAGGATAGGGTAGGACAGGAAATGAAAGGAAAGGAAAGCGAAGAGAAGGGAAGTAAAGCAAGAGATAAGGAATTATAATTACACAATTGGAAGGAAATGAATATGGTATTTAGGAAGGGTAGAAAAAAATTATTACAAAAATAGAGTAAATCATAATTACTAGCGATTTGTTTTTTGTGTCATGCTTAAAAGAAAATAAGCCAAAATTTTATGGTATTTACATATTCTAATAAAATGATAGAACAATTATTATATTATTATTATTATTGTTGTTGTTGTTCATATTGAGGATTTTGTGGACGTTTGCGTCGCTTCAAATATAAATAAATGAATATTAACTACAAATATGTTAAAATAATAATACTAATAAATATACTTAAATATTGATAACAATTACGTTATTGTGAAATATAATTATAGGTAAAAGTGAATAAGTTTCAAAAAATAAGAGAATGATATTATAAAACCAAAATGTTACAAACTTAATATCTGTACAATGAAAAAGTAAAATAATAATTTATTATTACACATATATTACCATGTTGTTCCTGATTTCGATTTGACTCGTTTGGCTTCCATGAGATATGTGGTGGCACTCGTACTCGTGTTTAAGATGCATGTACTTGTGCCTACTTGGTGCAATCATTTCCTTTAAATTTTTTTCCAGGAAGAAACAAAGAAGCATGACTTAAGTGTAAATTGTTTCGTTCCCTTGTGCACATCAACAGAAACAACACAACCATGACATGTCAACTGAAACTCAATAATAGAGATATTTTTTAAGATACGGAAAAGAAAAACTTTTTCTAGGGGACCAAAAGAGAAACTGATGAGTAATACGTCACTATTGCTTTTTTATTTCTCCATCATCATTATCATCTTCATAATATTATTATTAAGTATGTATGCATAGGTTATGTATCATCATCAGTAATGATTATTAATAATTAATTATTATGATTATTATTTTAAGTTATTTATACAGACACGACCAGAATGAGCATTATGATTGATTATTCTATATATATTATATGTATGTATGTTTTTTTGTCAATAAACATCAATATAATATATATATAGGTATACATATATCATCAACAGTATATTATATACTAATACACATTTGACACAAGAACAACAATAATTTTTTGGTTAAATACTTTCACCGTCATCATAGCTAAAACTGGAATAAACTTGGTAGTTCGCCTACTAAATATTAAATAACAAGGAATGTAAGATTTCATCATATCATCTGGTACATTTTATACGCATCCTTCATACCATATTATAAGTACGTAATTAACATAGTACAATTTTCGTTTTTTCGCTTCATTTACAAACCACAAATTCAAAATCATTGTACGCTGCTGTACGCTGTGTGTGTGTATGTGTGAGTTGAGTACTGGTGTAAGTAATATATATTTTTACATCATATAATTACGACATGTCACATTCACAATTTCTCTCGTTTTTGTTTTTTTTTTGAATTCATGTTTACATTGTTGATTTGTTTTCGAAGGTTGGATGGGAATTTTGAATTGCGAGTACCGATCCATATGATCACTGATCACCGGTCGGGTTGGGGTTCTTACTATAGGTTTTCTCTAAGTGTCCTGCTTTGAGTAGCGCTGCTTTAACTTGTTCGTAATCATCTATCTAAGGTTTAAAACTTAAATATATAGTAGGTAAGTAGTACAGGTAATAAGTATGTCCATCGCATCATCAGATGCTGCTGCTTGTTTTCCAAACAATAATAGTTCACTATCATATTCTCTAATCATCATGTAATAGTATAATTTGTGACCGGGAAGAGACTAGTCCAGACTAGACTCGTTCAGTGGTAAATGTTTACAATATCGATAGAACAGTTTCTCTCGGTATTTCTTATATGCTCTGGCATCTCGCTACAAAGGTAACTTTTCGTTATTCCGTTGGTAATCTTTTTTTTGAAAGTTTTCTTTTCGGAATATCTCTTTTCACTAAGGTACTTGATAAGAGTATATATAGTAGCACTTTTTTTTAAAAATTTTAAATTAGTAATGTATACATTATATAGCAGTATCTTATGTTTTTGTATTGTATCTTTCACCTTGGTTTTTGTTCTGGACAAAAAGAAAGAGTGAGAGAGATAGGATTTTAAAGCAGATAAAGCCATATTTGTGTGGAGTATATTAAGTAGGTATTTCTTTCCATATCTTTCGCACTGAGGTAACAACTAATCTACATTAGTAAGTTTAATTTAATGTAGTTTAGTAATATGTTGAGCAAGAGAGACACTTCCCAGCAATTCATCTCTCATGCAAGTTTTATTTTGTGTTTACAAAAATGGCTAAAATCTATCTAAGTAGTATAATTAATCAATCGATCAACCAATCAATCCATCATCCATGGGATGTGTCTGCTACATCACTATTAGCAGGTTTTTAAGTACTTAATCAATAAGTAGCACAAATTATTAGACTTGTACATATTTTTAACATATATACTTGGTAACCGTATTTAAACGTTAAGGAGTTTACGTTGTATACATACATATTATATATTTGTATATATATGTGTGTTCGCACCCCATCACTTCGAATGTGGATTTCCTGTTTGAATGCATGTATGTAGATGTGTGTAATGTTTATAACATGTTGGAGAGACTGAGAATTCTTAAATTAGTAGTAGAAGAGACAACACTAGTCCTTAATCTGAATTTGAAATACTGGTACCAGCATGGTAACAACAACTTGAGTTTCATTCCTTACATAGGAATTGAACATTTTTAGGGTAAATTGAATCATTATGAGTAGATTGTTATGACTTCTCGGCCTCCCCCGCGAACCATTAGAACACGATCCAGTCCCTCCGTCAAAACTTCCAAAAATTCCATGTCTGCAACAAAATTTAAAAAAACGTTCACATTATGGCCGTCAAACAAATTCACATCGCCTGCTCTGCAAAGGCGACATCTGTGACTGGAGGTGGGATAAAATAAAAAGCGGAATTATGCTGAGACTTACAGTTGGCTTCATACTCAGGTGCCGCGGATTTGGGTGGAGACGGAAGGTTGATGATAACCAGTTTGGCGTCATGAGATTTTGTTACTATCACTTCATTCAGCTTGACAGCTGTGTGCATCCGTCGCACATTGTCTTGATCCCTGTGAAAATAATAATAATAAAAGTGACAATAAATTCTGATGTGGATTTGCTGTAAGCACGTGGCTAATGCTATCTATCTCTGTGAACGAAACAGCTGTGAGCTGAATAATTTCCTCTTCTCCGCCTGTCTGATTCTCGTCTCACAGAATGTCGTCTTTGATTATTTCGAGCTTTTTTGAGTTTCGTTTTTTTTCGTACGCGTTTGTGTCACAAAAAGAGACACACTTGAAAATAAGTGTATAATTATAGCACTCACGGTTTGATGTCCAGTAATTTCTTCATGTTCTCCTTTTTGTCTG
Source organism: Ptenothrix huangshanensis (assembly GCA_036851915.1). Lineage (NCBI taxonomy): Eukaryota > Metazoa > Arthropoda > Collembola > Symphypleona > Dicyrtomidae > Ptenothrix > Ptenothrix huangshanensis. The sequence goes on from JAAXYX010000457.1 coordinate 10,640, forward strand.
GAGTGGAACTCACGGACGTCTGGGACTTGTCTTTATTGCCACTTGAATATGTAGCGGAATCCTCATCATCTTCATCTTCACTAGCAACACCATCAGCTGCAGGAACTCCTTCAACATACCACACACATCATATTTAAATGACCTGAGGATTCCATTTCATATTTCATATTTTATGCGACAGAAAGAGAATTTATGCAGCTCTCATATGGCATTAAGCTCTGCGATATTTCACTCACCTTCATCTGACGCTTCGACCTCTTCATCTTCCATTTTAAATCTCACTTTCGATGGAGGTCGCACCTCAACATGGTGACTATCCACGATGGCTTGTACCTGTTACGGTCACCCCAGTTCACGGAATTATATGACAATGTTACATGTACTCATATTCCAGTTATACGGATTAAAAATTATCTAGACAGAGCACACAAGCCTGGTAAAAAGGAGCAGCAAATAATAAAATAGAAAAAAAGCAAACGACAGCTAGTATGCAAAATGCAAATGCAAAGAACTAAATCAGTGTGACTGACTTGGCAGTACTTAAAATTTCGGAAACACCAGAAAGCAAGAATTGAAGATGTAAGAGCGTAAATTAAAAAGAGGCATGATGTAGCTGAGCAGTTAGTGGCAGCATCAGACCAGACTGTGGGCGTAAACGTAAGAAGGGGCAGGAAAACTACATAAGTGGTTCTTTGGAGTATAATAAATCAAATGAAGCATTTTTAAAAAAGAACACTGGACACAGTAATAGAGAATACGAAGAAAAAATATATAGCAACCAGAGGCAATTTTTCTTCCACGTTTCCCTCTGCATCCACCAGAGCTTCCACCTTGAGTGATTTTAAGGAAATAGTAGTTGGAAGTAGAATAGCGAGAGCAGCACGTGATTTTCAGCAGTAGTTTTCAGTAGAAGTATCAGCCGCAGCACCACCCAGAGCGCACCAAACAACACAATACAAGCATTGAAATTATTTTTGCACAAAATCTAGAGAGCCCGCACCAATAAAAAATTACATGACCAACTTGCGAATAGTAACAGTATGAACACCATCCTAGATTCGAGGAGAATACAAAGATGAAGTAAAACTTGATCTGGCAGTAGATTCAAGTACATACCAGGAGTACTACGCAAGTTTCGGTATTGAGAAATAAGTACATAAAAAACTTTGGCTGATATTTCTTAATGCCCAAGGCTACCCATCAAAACGAAAGCAAACTCAATCCGCTTCGGTTCACTTACCATGGATCTCCTACGCTTCTTGTTCAAATTAAGTTCTTTGAGCATTTGATTACGCTGCTCCATGAGTAGAGTACGTTCGTAGGTGTACGCCGAAATGTCAGAGTTCATCTGTGTAGTCAAAGTAATTAATTGCAATCAATTTAAGTCAAATAGATGGCCCCAAGGAATTACAAATATGCTGCTTCTGTCTTTCATGGGATTATGGCGGTGAAGGAGAAACTGGGATAGGAGAAAGTCTAAAATAAAAAAAAGGTACATGGTGCTAGGAGAAACCGGGATAGGAGGAATTCGCAAGTCAAAAAATATTATTTGGTCAAAGGAGGAATAGACAGGAAGAACGTTTTTAAATGCATATACATCGAGTGAAGAGGATACAGCGGATTCGTTGATGAAGTAGTAGTTCGCGTCGAGAATGTTTTCAGACTTACCATTTCAACGACTTCCACCTCAGCATCAATTCGAAGCGCGTACAAGAAGCTTTTTAAGTCCTTCTTCATTTGGATCGAATTATCTTCCATTTGAGCGACAGTAAATATTCGCATCTTACAACTTTTCCAGGTTCGATGTTGCTTGAGAAGGAACGGTAGGAGCATCAGCAATCCGCCATCATGAACAATCCACCTACGTACAGAATAGTGGCATTGATTCGACCTGACATGAATGCATGAGGGCAACAGACATTCCGTGCCCGAACTCCTTCCACTTTCACTGGCCAATCTCACAAAACACCCTGGTGTCAAGTCATGGCGATTCGTATAGGAAAAAGTGATGAGGAATAAAAGTGAAAAGACACATGCCGCTGAGCATATCATTCCAACTTTTCACTCTCACGTCTTACGATAAAGTAGGACTTACCAGATGTCAATGTTACCCGACACTCGATCAACAGAGTCTGGGAAAAACTGCGTTCCTTTCGGAACCAGAAGAGCCATTTTGGCTGCGGAAACGGCTCGCAGAGCTCGTAAGAATGTCCTTTCATCTGCTTTCTGACGCCATCCACTCGGCCAACCCAGCATTACCGTGTTCGGCTTCAATCCACCCAACCCTGTAGTCTGGATTCTATCATTGAAAGAAATAAAAGAAACCTTGGTACTTTTTGCCTTTCGCTTAAAACGCTTTTGATGGCTGTGTAAGTTTTTCAATTCGGATTACTAAATGAAATTACGTACAATGATGTAATTCCGATAGAGACGTCGGGCGAAACGAGAACGTCACAGAATCCTTTGACTCGTTCTTCATCAATGAGCCGTCTCAAAGCTTGCTTTGCCGCTGCTGCCTCTCCAACTTTCTTTTGGAATTCTCCTTCGAGGACTGAGACACAGACAGTGAGTCCTTTACCAGCTTTCAACTGAGCAGCAAGCGAGAACAATTTTTTATGCTTTGGTGTGAGATCTTCATTGAGTTTGGTGAGGATCAATATTTGCGGTCGCCAATTTTTAGTGTGCGGTGGCCCTTCTTCAAGTCTTAACAATGAGAAACGAGCAGCTGACAAAGCCACACCTCGAATACCATCACCCCATTCCTTCTCCGCCCTGTCAAGTTACACCACGTTGGAAAATTTATTCATGTCTGAGAATCGAAAAACAACAAACTTTTTTATGCTAACTTTATTCATGTGCAGTCCACTTACCCACGATATTCAATGTACTTGTAGATCAAGCCAGCAATCCCCATGGCGAGTAGAGCATAGTACCAAGAAGTCATGAACATGACAGTAACGCAGAGTGAGAGTCCAATGAACGAGAGAGTCCAGTGATAGTATCGAAATCGAGGTCGCCAATTTGGAGTACGAAGAAGAGTTTGAAGAGCGCAAGCCAAATTGACAAACCCATAACACATGAGGAAGAACATGGAGAGAAGTGGAGCCAAATAATCAACATTTCCCAATAATACGCCACATTCGCAAATACCTGGATAAAGTTGGGAATCAAACCAAAGACGACATCAAATGTCAAAGAAATTCAGCGGTTCATATCTAAACTAAGATAAAATGCGGGTTGATCATGACTTGGTGTGATGTGGTATTTGACATGAGAAGGAGATCAAAGGAACTGACGCGTTCACAACGTAATACGTACAAAGAGTTAGAAGGAGAGCTCTGGTTGGTTCCCCACGTGAAGACGAGACACGAAAAGGTGCGAGGACTGGAATTATGTCATCTCGAGCAATTGCTTGCAGAAGCCTTGGAGCCCCCGTCAGACTTTGAAGTCCAGCACCAATAGTCGATAGGAAAGACCCAATTAAAATTACCCATTCATTTGGCCAAGCCATGTTGGCTACCACCAGGCGACCGCCGATACTCTGTCCGAACCTACACAAAGTTATTCAATAGTTGTCGGTATGAGCGGACAAGTCCTCTTGGAAGCCATGAATGTGTGTAAGGATGTTAGAAATTTTGGCAAGGCAAGATCAAACATTCCTTCTCAAAAACGAGAAACTAGGACTGGAACTAAAAACTAGCAAGTCTCACTTGTCTCGCAAAAGGAGGTTGTCCACAGTGCCGGCAAATAGTAGAACACATGACAAGTACACCGTAGAAGTAGTCAGGATGGCGCCGATAGTTCCGATGGGAATGGACTTCTGGGCGTCAGCCAAGTCCCCAGATCGATTCGAGCCAGCCATTATACCTACACACAACACACAGTAATAGCACCTCGTCTTTTCATTAGTCCAACTTGATCCCCAAGTGGACACTTTCCTTCGCAGTCTGAGGAGTCAATTATCCCAAGGATTAAGACATATGTGACACTCACCTGTGACGGATGGGAAGAAGATACCGACGAGAATTGTAAAAGCTGTTGTTATATCAATTATGACTTGATTATAGAACTGTTTCTCAGAGGTTCCATTAACGCTCGGTCCTAATGATGGCAGTATATCTTCTTCATTGAACGTTTTCGACAAAATTTGGTCCTGCAATAGTTTATACACATACGTGAGTCACGGTTCTCACTGCCAGCTCAACGACAGCCCAGGAATCACGAGACATTACTCCTACTCCGCTACCAAATGGAAACCAGTCAAGCAATTCCTAAGCAGCTAAGTACAAGTAAGTGGATTGCATTGCACATACTCGCTCCATAAACGAGGGCCTGAGATTATCAAAGAAAACTCCAGATGACAGTCCCTTAATTCCTTGCACCATCCTCGGCTCGTGTTTGATAAAGTAATCATCGCATGTTTGACCATCCACTTCATTCTTGATTTTGCAGAACTCCTTGTACAGCGCTGAGCCCGGTTCCTTCGTACAGTTCCCCGATCCATCCAATTGAAGTAGACGATTCCCAAGGACGCACATGCTATCGGAACATTCACGATTAGTTAAGAAAAAAGGTAAACAAACTCAACACTTCCTCTGCGTCTCAAAAATCTGCCAACAACTACAACTCGACCACAACTACCGAGACGACAGAACAGGAAAACAACCAGGACAACTTTCACATCTTCACCTCAGCTTGTCGTTTCCATTAAAGTTGACGAAGATGCCGACGTAGACAGCGATAATCGAGCAGATGACACAGGCCAGAGCTACAGCAGCAAACTTGTTCACAAACTTGACGCCGATGTAAACGATGAAGCCTATGATAACGAGTAGACACGACCCAAAGACCCGATAGTTGTTGTACATGTTCTCGGGAATCGTGGTGTCCCCAAATATCGACAAAGAAGGAGCTATGTAGGTCTGGAAAAACACACAAGTGGTTGAGAAGAAATAATAAAACAGACAGCCTACTTGGAATGCCTAGTTAAAAATTTAGGAATCGCCTCCAGGAGGATAACGTCAAAACAGACCGAACTCATAAATACAGCCGCAATAATATTATCCAATGTGCTCTATTCTCACTCCCACTCCATCAGAGCGTACTCCGACCTACAATAGACCGCGATTTCGATCCACTACACTTTACTCTTTGTTCTCTCCAAAACTCACAATCAAAATCTCGATGGCCCCGACGATGTACATAGCGGCGGCTAGTGTTGTTCCTATGTAAAATAGTATTCCCACAGCTCCTCCGAATTCGGGACCCAAAGACCTCGAGATCATGAAATACGACCCTCCCCCAGGAACCACGCCATTTGTCGCAATGGCACTCATTGAGATCGCCGTTAGCATCGTCTACAAACACAAGAGAGAACCACGTTCAAACAAACCCGTTCATAACCCGTTACCCAATGCATCTTTCCCCTTGGTTTAACTCAAGTCCCTCTCACTCTCTCGCTCTCTCTCATTTCGATTTAATTTTCTCCAATAAACCATGAAATGACAAAATCAACGAATTAAATATAGCTTATGTGAGAGAAGGAAGCGTTTGAAGCGGAGCCGACAAGTTGCCTCTACATGTTTCACTCCGCCATCCACGGAGACAGGATAAAAATAATCTCGTCTCATCCTCCACATTCCGCATCATTCTGTCCCACTCTGTCTCATTCTGTCCAGGCTATCTGGTGCTGTCCCACAAATAAAAATTATCTTGCATTCCTCTTCCTTTGCTTTTAGATTTGTGCATAAAATGCAGTAGACTGGAAGGATAATGCCATACGTCTCATTAAGCGGAAATGAATTACGCTATCGCATCTAAATCAAATAACAATATCACCCTCGTGATCTTAAATACTTGTAGTTCTCTCCCACTCGCCATTCCTCCGTTCCCTTGGGCCGTTCCACTTGCTCTACTCCTAAGCAAAAGAAGTGCTTGTCAACTTGTGTAAAAATATGTCAAGAAACCTCGAGTTTTAATAATACGGTCGCATAAAAACTTGTGGAGAAGGGATGTGTATGGGAGTCGGAAATCATCAATCCTGAATGAAGAAGGAGAGAGGAGAGGAGAGAAAAAAAGAAAGTGAAACTGTCGAGATAAAGTACCAAGCTCATCCCTTTCACTAAGCGTAAAGCTTTCCTAAACGTCAACTCCACCATCCCAACCTACATACGCAGCCAGCCAGTGTAGTCACAGTTGTAGTCAGTGCAGTCAGGAGCCATAGCCAGCCCAGTAGTCTCCGCTCCCGTTCACCCTCCACGTCTTCCTCGTCGTCGTCCTCCTCCTCGCACAGAATCAAATAAGCTTCCGAAAGCTGCGACCATGTTGCTGTTGGAAAAAGCTGTTATATTTCTATTTCGGTGAGACAGAGCAGAGGCTTCACAACTGACAACTTCCCTTCTCTACATCTACAAGCGCTATCTACATTGTGTGTCGACTGTGTCGTGTCTATATCCTATCATGTCTCTATACAAAAATACTGTCACCATCTATACACAAAATGCCTTTAATGATAAAAAATGGGGGCGGAGAAGTGGGGATAATCCACACAACCTTAGATGTGCTCAATCCAATCTTCCCTTCCACCTACCTACTACAGATAGCTATTCACTCTTCACTATTCACTTACCTATGTAACTACCAGCACATCTAGCACTACCAGCCAGTCTTCTGTCAACTCACTTCGTCTACCTAACCCAACCGCCGTCAGCCTGTCGTCGCCTCTCTCCTCTCACTCGACTCCACTCCACTCCACTCCTTCTCTCTCTCTCTCTCTCTCTCTCTCTTTCTCTTTACCCCAAACACGAAATTCCATCTTTATTCCCTGCAAAAAGATATTCCATGTTCATCTTCGTCACTTGAGTCGACTAAACTAAAATGTAACATGTTGGCTTATGAAGTAGGTTAGCATTCACATTCTCATTTCTCACAAACAACAATGATGTTTCTTTGGTTTTATTTTGAAGCGCAACAGTAAACGAGTGTGGAGTGAATAATAGACGCTACCAACATCAGCATATTTCCTCCATCCTCCTGTCCATCGTTCTTCTTGTTTTTCTTCGCAAATGGGACACGGGAGAGAAAGAATCCCACCATAAAACAAGAATTCATTTCACACACGTCCCGCTCATACTCTCATGCCCTTGTTTCTCCCTTCCCTTCTTTCTTCCTTCACTTCTCAATTCCGCGTCTCGATCTGATTCTAGATCTGGACCTGGATCTCCCTCTTCCTCCATGTTCTGCATCCTGGACTTTGCTCATACTTTGCACTTCTCCCACTCGGCAAACCCATCCAAAACACGAACAAATAGGAAATACGACAATAAGAATATATGAAACGTAAGTAGAAGAGAAATCAACTTGATTCCCCAGCCTGGAAAAGGGCACAAACACACAAAAAAGAAACTGCCCAGAACGAAAAAACAACTATGTGACTCATATGTCAACTGGAGTCTAGGTCTGCACGTCTTGCCATTACACAAAGTATGGGCAAGACAGACAAGATACGGGACAAAATAAAAAAGAACGAGCAAGGCATGAAGTGAAGGTTGTTATTTTTTTATGATCAAACCATCAGTGCTTTTGAAGCGTAGCACATCATTCCGCGCTTTTAACCTACTTGGGCTGAGAATATATAGGAAAAATGTTAATAAGCAATCAGAGTATTAATTTAGTAATCCAGTCTTCGACACATAAGTTGGACTCGACGGGATACATGAGCTGCGAGGAGCGCAAGGACTGTGGGCGATGGAGACGAGTGAGGAAGACACTGACTTAGGAATTATTATGGCCTGGGACTAAGTAAATATGCAGGCGCTAGACTACGTAGTCACCTGGGTACTCTGGGAACATTCCTGCTTCCCAATTAGATTTGTTCCCTCTGCCTCTTCCCTGACTATGTAATTTGAATCGCAGAGCTGTGAAATCCCTTTGTATAGTCAGTGGTAATATTGATAGGAAAAGTTGTCGGATTCTGCCTGCACTGCCACTGGCTGGGAAGCCAAGTCGAAAGACCACATTATTCTTGGTAGCTAGGTACTTGGACTCCTTACGTTACGTCCTTACACGGCTCTTAGGCTGGCTACGTGAACAGAAGTAGAAGTTGAAGGCACTCCACACGGAGGAGCAAACAAGAGGAGAAGAGCTGGAAGTGAAAGGGGAAGCGACAGCGAGGTAGACATAGTGGATATAGTCAATGACTTGGCTTGGCTTGGCTCTGATGCGATGCGATGCGATTCGGATTGGAAGAGCATTGGAGTAAGGGAAGGCCAGGCCAGGAAGGAAGGAGCGAATGATTTTGCCTATAAGGAAAATGAAGCTGTGGAAAATCTGGAGCAACATCTTATTCCACAGTCTTCTTCCTTTCTTCCAAGCTATCACAAATTCATCCTCGAATGCTTTCTCTTAATGAACTGTTTCTGTTGAGTAGAAAACCCAAAGTAAGCCCATAACGTGATCTTAAGGAGACATTTGCTAAACCCTCGTCCTACGCGTATATTGAAGCCATCATGAGTTGTACTTACTACTTGTATCCCACATCCTCATCCCTCAACTGCTCCACTACCCATAGCTATGCACAGCACGCATACTTTTACTTTTCCAGTTGTTTCTTTCCGTGTTCCCTCGCTATGCTTGTTCTACGCCAAGGCATGCCACGCTCCACTCTCCCAGCTTAAACCTTCCAAACTCCTTTCTCCCGCTTTCTCTCTTTCTCTCACTCCTCAGCTCCTGCTTTTCCTGCGGTGCTGTTGATTTGAGGAATTTTCGGGAGAAAGGGAATTCCTAACCGGAGACAAGAATGTCGGTCTATTTTCCTTCGCCATACAAGGATGAATTGAAACGGCAAGAAAATCGATTGAAAGGGAAGTTGGCGAATTCATTGACAATACGTAAGGTATAGAATCGGTCACTTGCCTCCGTACATCCACACAGTATCTTGATTCTGTACATAATATTCCGTCCTGCAAATCCCAAACTGAGAGAGAGAGAGAGGGAGAGAACGCGAGGGAGAACGCGAGGGAGAGCGAGAGACTAAGAGTTAGCGAGGGGATTGAGTAAGTGAGACAGTAGAAAATTGAGACCAGGAACGGAAGAAAACGTTTCTTTTTCACTTACCACACAACAACACATAAGAACTATAAGGAAACCACAGATTGCTCCGGCAGTGCCAACAACCCACGTCAACCGAATGAACAGGATTACACCAAATATGTTTTGAATACACGGAAGAAAGACACCGATGAACGTGCCCATGTTGGCCGAGACAACGGGCTTTGTGTCCGGATCCGACGCAACTGGTATCGTATTCGTATAATTGGCCAACGAGTGGAGAACATTTGGAAGAAGTATACTCGTTCCTTCCTCCTGAAAATCGACAAACCCAACAAAACCCAAATCAGATCAGACCAGAAACTCAAAGTGAAACCGATATGCATAAATAGGTGGGTACACGGATTGTAGTTTAAGTAAAGCTTGAGCTAAATATCGCAGACTGACTAGGACAGCCTATCGGCACACATGAGTAACGTGAGAAACATGAGTTCAATTCTACAAACAAGTCAGTATCATATATTATGCAGGTCGCAGGTAGTAGCGTTGAAATGCTGAACACCTGATGTTCCACGCTAATGTCAATGCATACGCACACTCATCGTTCCCTCAAACCTCACTTTCCATTTCTTTACTTCTCTACTTCTTTACTTCTTGCTTTCCTTCCTCCGGTTTTTTATTCTTTCTTCCTTCCTTCTCACTTTCCTCCATTTCTCCTTCCTCTCTTTCTTTCTTTTTTGGCAAACGTAAGCCTAACCGTAAATCCTGGTTTCCATACAATCCATAGAAATAGTCGGTAACATGGTAACGTATACAGAGACCAGCTTTGCCTATTTCTCTTTTCTTTCTCCTCCCTAAAAATTCTAGGTTGAGTGATCGTCTGTACGCGGTTGTAATCGTGTACCTGTTACTGCACCTCAGTCTACCGAACTACCAGTCTTCCCCTACTTACTAACACTATTTCTTGGGAATTCTCGGTTTTTCGGTCTAGTCTTGACAATACCTTAAACTGAAATCCCTTTCCTAACTTTATCTATGGAAGGGATTTAGACGAAACATTCAATTTAAGTGGATACACTGACATTGATTGAAAATGACTTTGGTTTCTTTTTTATCTTTTACTTACCGAGTATAAGTACAAATTTTTGGCATAGCCGGAATGAGATTCCTTCTCCACCAGACTTTCTTCATCCGCAACTCCTCCTGCAAACACACAATACAGACCATGTCTATTTAGAAAAAATAGGGAAAATGATGAATAAAACATAATTTATTGGAAGCATCAGCGGCAACTCAGTGGGTGACAATATTCATTTCATTTATCGTGCATAGCATTTCAAATGTTGAAACATCAAATATATAAATGCATATCGGCCGTCCTACGGACGCACATGGAAATAGAATACAGAGAATATCTTTTGTCCTACATTTACACATTGGCTTACGGTCGTAAAAAATAAGCAGAGACTCGAGTCGTATCAAAAGAAAATATGGATACAGCCTGCCATAAAGAAACCAGAACATTCCATTTACTCACAATGTCTCTTCACAACTGTTTCTCCATCAATTCGAGCAAACATAATCTTATCAGTACATACATAATGTGTGCCGTACAGGCAGGAACTTAGAGCCAGGCAGGCAGGCAGGCAGGCAGGCGGTAGACAGCCAGGCAGGCAGACAGACGGGCAGGTAGATACATAAAGGTATGCACTTAGACTTCCACATTTACACCGTCTCCGACAACCTTTTCCTTTCTAACTTGTGTGTAGTTTTTTAACGGTGCAGGAAAGGGTAAGGGAAATCATTAACATTAAGCTGGGCGTACCACTAGATTTGGCTTTCACTTCGAATTATGTTTTCTGTCATCAAGTCACATATAAAAATGAATCGTGTGTCAATACTCCATTATTCTTTTTTCAAAAGTCTACAATAACTGTCAGCAATTGTTTCCAAGTGTCAACCGTTCCTGACTTACTTGTTAATTCTGTGTTCGTGATCACTGATACCACTGTTCTAATTAAAATGTTCCAGTTCTATTATTTTTAATAATACACCTAATTTTATCAGGCCTTTGTTCGCAGATTTCCCTGGTTTACCAATATTTATGCAGCCACGTTCTGCATTCACCAGGATTCTCTTATCGAGCACACAATGGAGGAGAAATGCACGTCTCCCCACGACTCACAACATCTCGTGCCGTACATGGCTTGATACGAGCGTAGATCAACTCTATCTGATGCTCGGTGGATGAGATTGGAATGTTGTAAGTACATCTGATGCTCGGCACAAACAACCGACCTCACACGCCCGGAGGAGAAAGCATGCTTTGCCAGCCACCACGATTAGGCATCCCATTCATCGCCGAGCTTTCATTTTTGTTCGTCTATTAGCGAGCTCTGCACTGCGCGGCTCAACATGTTTGACAATATTGTGTGACGCAGCCTAAATCCAAATATTAATAAAGTCTAAACTAGTTCAAGAGGAACTTGAGGCGCTGACTGATCCCATTGACTTGGGGGAATGATTGATGCCCAAAATCTGAGCGAATAAACAAATATTTAATGAATATTTAAAAGTTTCCCTATGTGCACGACGATGGGAAGGAAGACGTGGTTGAGCGAGGAGTGAGTGAGTGAGTGAGTGAGCGAATGAGTGAGTGGGTGGGTGAGTAAGTGGAGCAGATGAGTTTTATATTCCAGTCAAGTGAGAGGATAAACTGAAACTGACGAGGAGTCAGACAAAAGCCGAATTCGACAATATTTACCAGTCAAAACCATAAAAGAACCGACAAGGTCCAGGTTAAACAAAGGTGGCTGGAGCAGATCCGTAGTACATGCACGACCCAATCGGTAACAAGAACAGATTACACATCATTAACTTTAAGTGTGTAAGTTCTTTTCGGAAACTCTGTGTTGTCTCCAACACAAACTCCGAGATTAACTGGTTAAGTCTAACGGTGGCAGGACGAGAGCTACTGCAGCATCAGCTAATGACATAGAAAGCCTCTGTGTACATCCGAGTCCGATCCGAGGTGCCTCCGTGCAATTGTAAGTGAGCATTAGAGGCGATAGCTTCACTCGCCGAGTAGCAACGCAACTGCCACGTGTCACACATTTTTATCTTGTGAATTTAATTACGTGCCGCGATGAGTCTCTGTCAAATGTCTCGCTCCATTTGAATTATCAAAAGAGCAGACAAATAAACAACGGAACGAGATGAATGTAGTGATGGGGCGAACGTCGACGAAAAGAATTAGCTGGATGGAGGAGACGACGGAAGACGAGGGCAGATGATTAATTGCTGCTAAGCAACCCATCTCCAACTGACAAAATGGCATGGAAGACTCGGTAGATGTAATCCCATGCAAAAACGTGTCTCGCACCCGCATCGCCACCAACCCGCGTACGTACATGTTGTGTGTACAAACACGTCAAGCTTAAGATAAATGCCTCATTGTCTATCCTCATGAAAAGGAGCATAAAAAACACGGGATGTAGACATTGTGGAAACGTTCCTGCCATATATTTCGCTCTTAAACCACTTTCACACCTGCCTGAGCAAAAATAGAAGACGAAGACGAAGGAAAACATGTGTAGCTAAGGTCGGCAGAGGGTAATGCACAAAATACGTTTCGGGCAAATGGTCTTAAGAGAAATTTGCGCGAATTTCTATGGATGAACACTGGTCATGTAAAAAGCATTCCATTCCATTCCATGTGATGCGTGTCTGTCGGTCTGTGTCTTGTCTGTAGACCTAGAGAACGAGAAGCCGTAGGACTACGAGCTTCTGAATACGTGGATTCCAAAAATAAGTAAGAGAGAGAGAGAATGATAGGAGAGCCAGAACATGAGAAATGTTTCGATTATCTCACGGAAACTCAACAGACTGCCAGCTGTCGGGGATGGATAAGTTTGGAATGCAAAATGACGAGGCATACAAGACTATTATAATGGCGATGGCCGTAAAGAGATTCCACGGATGGTCGTACACGAAAGCGAAAAAAGGGCCATTCAAGTAGTAGGGAGAGACAGAGAGAGAGAGAGAAAGGGACACGATACTGGATCCCGTGAATAGAGGCCGGAACAAGGAGTTCTCTCATCGTATGCCCCTCGGAGTTATAATAAGAGTAGATTCTGATAGTTTAACCACGGACGAACAGGTAAGTCCTGCGGAGAATGAAGCATAAAAAAGTACCTTTGAATGGATACTGACGGGGGAAGATATCATGAAGGATATTTACGACATTTCCACAAAAGGAAAAAGCGGAAAATTGATCGTGTGGATAAAAGGAACTCACCGTAATGAATAGTATTTTCCAGTGCATTGATGAATATATACAGGAAAAACTGGAAAAACTTGGTTTGCTAAAGACTTTCCAATTGCAAAGCCATGCTCAATGGTTCAATCCTCAATAAAACCAACTCTCTTTTTCTCTTGAGTCAGTAGGAAAAGCATAGGGACGAAAAACAAATTCTACATCTGTAACTTGACTCATTGAGGCTCATTGGCCTTGTTCAAGCCGACCAAGAAGTTGATGGCATTCAGCGGCTCAGTCGCAGCCTATCAGCCTTCCCTATTCAACTTTAACTTGCTTCCCCAGATATGCACACCCACCCCATTCATTCTGCATTATACCATCGATTTGCGTGTCAGCCAATGCTCCACAATCCACAGCCTCCTCTACTAGATTATTCTGGGTGGTCTGGGTACTTGAGTTCGGCCGACAATTCCAGCTCAACTTATTCAAATTTCCGAATTTACTGCACACCGCGACTATAGTGGGCGCAATAACTTGCGATTCAATTTCACGCTTACACAGGTAGGAAGGAAGGGTTGTCTGGTGGCAGACGGTACGCCCGTTTCCCAATGGATGCACACCTACCTCAAGTACTTTTACGGGGTTTTGTTGACTGTTTAACCTAATTAATTGCTGGGATATCCGCCGCAGATATGAAAATACACAACGTGTCTATGGATGAGCAATTTATTTGAGTGAGATGTGAGAGATTCATGGCTCGATAAAAGCAAACTGATTGAACTGAAACTTATACTGGAAAGGAACGGAACGGGCTGTGGGTCTATCTTGTCTCCAATTTACCCACATATAGCCGTCAGGTGTTGGTTTCCCATCCCAAGTCCTGTTCAAAATAAAACATCCACCTCCATCTAATTCCCTCACGCTAGCACTCGAACGCATGCATTCATCCAAGGAAGCGATTCAGCATTGAAGGCGAGTCAGTGTAGTGAAGTAAGGACGGAGTGAAGTATCCGAACATACATTTTGGTAGACCCCAAAGCTACACATAAATATCCGATAACACCCAACAGTTTACTCTGTTCCTCTAACCTTTGCTAACTTGTCGCTCAATTTGAGTGGCTCATATAAATAATGTTTTCGACTTACGTTTTTTCCTCTCACTCTCTTTCATGCAATGTCGTTGATATATCCTCTGTTTACGTACTAACTCCACAGCATCAACAAATTCACAGAGCACACAATCATTTCCCTAAGCCTCTGCTTCTTTCACATGCTGCTCTCGCAATTCTTTATACCTAAGCGACTGCCTCCCGGAGTACCGAGGTACCTGCCTACCTACCAACTACCAATTTCCCTTCCTGTCTCCCATACAGCAGTCAGCTACACGAGCCCTTCAAGATTCAATACATGGCAACTGCTTCAAAAGCCCATAACTCGACCGAGAGATACGATGCTTTGCCCCGAATGACGACACATACATTTTTATTCATCCTACACACTACATATCCTGTCAAAATAAATGAATTAAACATCAAGGTGAACCCCGCCGACAATTCAGTTGTTCCCTCACTCATCAAACTCAAGTGTTCTATATACACGTATGCAAACTACCTTCGCCACATTACTATGCGCTGAGGAAGTTACGACGAGGAGGCCAAGGAAACGCGAGTGTTGAAGTGCCTAGAAAAATAGACGTGCTCTTTTCACGTGACTACACCCTCGGCCCCTCGCCACCGGGAAAGCGAAGACTGCTATCTCTCACTAATCTGGAGCAATCTGCATAATCCGAATGACTTCACTTACGAAGGGAATTAAAAATACACAAACGACGAGATCCTGACTTTGTAAGTCGTGACTGAGTTCTTTTTACGCACCCGTTAAGTTTCGTCGTTCCACATTTACATTTGACAGGTTGCGTTAAGAGAACCATGTGCCATATGGCTTGTCAAAATATGTTCGCCCAGTCACTTCCCAACTTCCACCTCTCTTATCTCGCAAATCTCTGTTCCTGTCCCAACGTCTATCTTCCTAAATGCTCATGCATCAGCCATGAGCTTCCCATATATGCACAGACTCGAGATGAGAAAGAATTCGGGCAAGCAGTCCCTGCTCTCCTAACCAACTCTCGACTACTTTCGTCACAATCCACACCGTGCTCGCAATCCAATAATCATCCATCATAAGAACGATGGAACGGTGGGCCAGATAAAAAGCCAGTGCCTGGAATAGAATTCCCCATTTTATTCTCCCAAGTTAATTAAATGCAAAGCTCTCAACGACACACAATTCCATGTCTACCATAATGTTAACAAATCGTTTTAATCCTTTAAAGTACACACTATGCAGTTTGGAATGAAGGCAACATAAATATTTCGATATTTTCGCAGGCCGAGTCAGGTTATGAAAGCCAAGTAGGCAGAACATGGTGTGCATCGAGTGAATTGTGATCGTGAATGAGGGAATCCATGAATGCCACCAAGAAGTTTAGTGATCCTACAAGTCTGTAGCAAGAGTGCGAGAGTTGCCATGAATGGCTCCCGACAGAAATAATAGTAGAGAAGGAATTTGCATGATTTGCTCGAGAGCGTAGTGAAGGAGCAACGGAGTGGAGGAGCGAAAGAGTGAAGGAGTGTTGCAGGGATTTAATATGTCCTAATCGGAAGTTACGACATGGAGCAAATGCGAGCTATGTAGGTATGTTGGCAGGTACTTAGCTGGCAATGGAGAACGTGGATTACATAATGTGAAGGCATGTGCACAAAAAACAAATATGCAGTTGAAACTTCAAAGTACAGTTACCACTCAATATATACTCTCTCAGCTTGATTTCATCATGCATCATTCCTGGCGAGGAGAGCGTCGAGAGTTTAGGCTTTGACTTCTGCTTTCGCTTTTACCGTCGTCGCCCGCCGTCTTAATCCGAGCATTGGGAAGTAGCGAAGCAAAATACATCGCCTAGATACTTAATTACATAGCACTGTAATTAAATCATTTAATAACTAAGTGAGTAGAAATCATTTATGGGCAAACTTGGCAGCCCATTTCCTTATTTATTTCCAAAGTTCTTTCATCTGTTAAAATGAATAAATAGTCTCAGTCCGTCTCACTCTCGCTTTAGCCAGCCCAGCAACGTGGTAACGTGGAAACGGAGAAACGTGGGGAGTGACGAGAGTGCAGACGAGGCAGAGGCACACAGCACACACACTCGGATTGCACACCCAACCAAATGAATGTGGATGATGCTTACCATGAACATTTAGTTTTTTGGTGGGCAAACACCACTTCCATCATTAGCTTTTGCATGAAACGACGGACGAAATGAGTGTTCAGACTGTTCCGAGTTGTGAGTGTGGAAGGAGAAAACAGGAATTTGCTTCCAAATCCAAGATGTGCACTGCATATGCATGAGAGATGAGCGAAGGGACTCGGAGACATGGGAAATAACCGTCTACTCCAACTAATGCCTTCTGCATACATACTTAGTTTGCAATGTTTGGCAGTCTTGTTAGCATCTACATGGATGGGACGTAGCCTGTATGTTTACGTATGCATTGCCTACATACTTTTAGTAGGTACTTGTGATAGGGGCAGGAATCGCAGGAAGCATAGAGAGCAGTGGAGAATTGGAGGAGGGAAAGACGAGAAGAGAAGAGGAGGGAGCAAGAGAGAGAGAGAAAGAGAGAGAAAGAGAGCGAGAGAGAAATTGTGCTGCTCTCGCTGAACGTGTGTCGTATCGATCCGAGAATGTTAAGAGCCTAAAGAAGGACCCGGATGAGCAAATTCTTTTGTCTGCCTTTCTCCACAGTCCCAGATCTTTGACTCCATGTATCATCGAAATTTTCAGACTCCCTCACAAGAGCATCTTGAAAACTCTTCCCCACCTCCACCTCCATGCACAATCCACATCCTCACTCACACACATTCAGCCACGTCCACACGTACAATCCACCTTCACCTACATACAACCACGTACCTACAAGCACCTCCACGTACCTTCCTCTACATGCGACCCACACCGAGGCAATGCGATCGATGTGAAAACGAAAAAGATACATTTTTCACCACTTTTCCCATGGAAAATCAGAAATTGAGGCAGACACAAAATCTGCGTATGATCGAATTCCTCTAACGATTATCCGTGCAGCCAACTAGGCCCTGGCAGTAGTACCTGCACAAGTAGATGTGAAATAAGGAATCAGACCAAGGGAAAGGCGACGGAGAAATCGAAGCAAATGTACAAGTGAAGACCAAGTGCGAAATGCTTGTGCCGACAAAAATCACATTACCAGTCTAGACCGAGTCAGTAAATCTAAAATACGGAAGAAGATGAAGATGAAGAAAAAAGGAGAAACTTCCTATATCCTCTGCACGCCTTTCAGTCTCCATAGTCCCATGGCATGCTCTAGCCTACACACTTGGATACGAGAGACGATGGAAATCCATAGAACAAGTGGAACAATGCATATACAAACATGGGTTTCCATTCTAGTGCTCGCTGTCTCATGCACTGCTCCCATCGAACGATATAATGGACTCTGGAAAATATTGGCTCTGAAACCTTATTCGATCACGCGTTCACGTTGCATTCCCTTGCAATCCGTTTTATTCCGTGTCATTCCTTTCATTTAAGAAGGAAAACTGAGGAAAACCGTACAGTCCTCACATAATATCCATATGTTCAGCTGTGACATTTATGACAATTTATCTGACACATAAGATATAATCCTACTCATTAAACGGGATTGAAGTGTAAAGAAACCGTCATCAGCGTTTCACTCTCCACCGAAGAACAGAACAGAATAGAACAGAACAGAACAGAACAGAATAGAAGCGAACAGAATGGTGGAGACAGAATGAAAGAGCACATAGTAGACGAGAGCAGAAGAGAATGAATGATAAAGTAGAAAGTTGGCAAAGTTTGCATGAAGAACACTTTGCTTATCGCCTGCTTTGCTCACTCAAACTTAATACTAACGTAAGTGAGTGGGCATTGGGAGTAGGGAGCATGGTGAGCACATCTCTTTAGTCTTTACTGTGAATACTGTATGAGCGTGCCTTGTAAATCTGGACTGGTGAAATGCTCGACTGTAGGAGGGAGAGTGAGAAACGTCAATGCGAGTACAGTAATGTAGCCATGTAGAGTGTGAAGAGAGTCGTGTTGATGTGGACTTAGGTAAATATAAAGTAGCAAAGCTTGGGTAAGTATTGCCCCGTTGTTGTTGTTGTTGCTATAATTATAGCATGCATCGGAGCTGATATGTGGCACGAAAACTAGGATCAAGCTATGCACACATTTCTAGAGCGTAATAAGAGACTGTTATAGGAGCCAAGACGACTGCATGCCTACACTACTCGGAGAGGACGGAGAGGAGGGAAGTCCATGTAGACTAAATGTGGGAAGTGGAAGTGGGAAGAAGTCTCCAACAAGGGAAGACATTGAAAGGCAGGGAAGGTGTCTATTAAGTTTGTCTCGAGTCTAGCAGGGAAAAGAAGACATTAAAGCGTAAACAGGATGACAGGCAGCAGAGAAGGAAGAGAAAATATTTGTAAAAGACAGAGCGGGAGGTTACCATACCCGAATGTAAATGGCCATCTGCGGGTGATGCTGAGCCGTCTCTTGTATTGGTCAAGTCAACATCCAGATCAACAACTTCCTCAACCCTCTCAGTGGAGAACCTTCGTCCACTTTCACCGATTATTTCACCACTTTCTCCGGACATGGTGACTATCTCTATGTTTATGTCGACGTGTTCAGTCAAAGATACATGGAGGCCCGGAATTGAAAGAATTTACAGATTAGCACCAAAGTTAGACTGGATCCGTGAAAGGACCAAGAGGTACGACAGAACAGAAAGTGTATAAAACAGATTTCCTTTGATCAACAATCCTTGGCGATAGATTTCAACGTGTAAAATTTACAGTCAACAGTTAACGTTCAAGAGACTATGGAAAAACGCGAAAAACGCGAATAACGCGAATAGATTGAGCTAAGTTCCAGCTTGGCACACTCAAAAACAAGATTAGAAATATACTCTGGGTTCAGCGTTCAACACGAGCGAGCTGTAAGGTACTTGACGGCAGGCCCTAGGACAGATCCAGAGAGAACCTTTCCCTCTCATGATGGGGTCGCAAACAGACGAAAAAGAGGGAGAGAGACAGGAAGAAGAGAGAGACACACACAGCCAGAGAGCCGAGGAGCCCGTCTACTCACCACGTAAGTTATACGAAGAAAGCGTATAGCTGGCAAGACTGCCAGAATCGAACTAGTAACCCGATTTCTTCGTCCGCGCATGCAAGAGATAGTCCGTGGAGTTGAGAGACGAGTTTGTCCGAACGTACCAAAACGTATAACCTTAGTTTAAGACCCGCAAAACATGTTTTTCGCCAACTGCGAAAAGAAAAGGGACTTTCCATCTCAACTGTACAGTAGCTCACTGTGCTTCATTCTACTTTGCTTTTGCCTCTGCTCTGCTTGGGCTCAACTCAACTCAAGTACGGATAAGTTTGCTTTGGCTTCCACTCTCCTTTCCGTAGCTATGCTATCCAAATAGCTGTCTCAGACTTCTCTCTCTCTCTCTCTCTCTCTTCTCTCTTTACTTTAACTTCGTTCATGCTTAGATTGGTACGTGTGTGACTGTACAACATTCCGCTGTCCCCATCATCGCGAATCATCTCTAGCCACCTGAACCCGAACACAGACCACATAGCCAGCAAGACAAAACCCACCGCCCCACTCTCCTCTACTTTCCTCCACTTCACTGTAGCCTTAATTAAGTAAAATGAATAAGCCACACTCTCCCAAAATTTGAGTGTCTCCTTTTATTTCATCTCTCCCAGCCACGACTGGAAAATCTTTGCAAATTTGCAAATTAAAATGATAGAATTATAGCACATTGACAGTATCACTAATGTGTCCTACTTTTCCCAAAATTCTCCAACCCACGAAAATTCTGACTAGATGGAGGGGAATCTTTTTTCACTTGACTACACGGAACTGACGAGATGGGATCGAGTAAGATGCGGTATGACGGATATCCTATTCATCCATTCCCACCCCTTGCGAGTCTGTTATTTAACTTTATTTATAACAAACATGCAAACTTGCTACCTTCCAGTCTCACATTTCTGACAAAAGCAGTTGGTAATCCGATTTGGGGAAAAATCTAGGAGACTCATTAGTAGCATAAGCAAGGTGTGTGTACGTATAATTTAATGGGAAAATTTAGCAATCCCTGCGCAAATAAATTCTTAAACTATCACGACGTTCCCCTTCCGACTAACCTACAACCTTCACATCAACGCACATCTCTCATACATGGAGGAGAGAGAAACCTCGCTCCTCCATTACAGCTCCTATGTCTCAACACTCGCTGGAGGAGCCTCGCGACTCAAGTCCTTTGGCAGACTCGCAATCCATCCTGAATAGCCCGTGCCGACTACCAATTCACCGTAGTTTGTGGGAATTAAATTTCATCTGACACTTCCTTTCATAGCAGGTAGAAAGAAACTTTTCTCCTCGTGTAGACGGAATCAGTAACAGTTGTCACCAAACTCTTCTTTTGAAATTAAACCAACTCATAGAAAACGAAGTTCCGGAATAATTTTTATTTCCACGCCTGCATCCAGTCTTTATAGCTCCAGACCAGATTCATTTCTAGGTGGATGGAGCAGTTAGTATAATAGACCAGGTTTATAATGTAATAATAGAGGAAGGTAATAGAACGGCAACGGCGTGTGGAGCACTGAGGAAGTCTGCGATTCAGTTGCCTGGGAAAAGGCACAAAGCTACGGAGGTAGGAAAGCGGGAGGGCGAGCGGACAGGAAAGAGTGGAAAGGCTGGAGACTGCAAAGACTGGCAAGAGTAATAATTACATAGAAGACACTTCTATTGATTTTTTCAGTTTATTATTCTCGAAAAATACGGGAGAACGAAATACCACAGACATTTTAAATTGAAGATAATTTTGTAAATTAAACTCTTCAGTGAGGCAATGAAAACTTTGCGGCGGAGTTAACAAGGACGAGGAGAATAAAGAATGAATACAGAAGATAAATGGTTGGATAAGTTTAGAGGAGGTCCCAAGTTAGAGACGCTAATGCACGTTTGTACGTAGCCATCTAAACACATACACATGCATTCCTGGTCGCTTATATTCCTCCCAAGAACAAAAGGATGAGAGAAAATGCGTGGAGCGGGAGCAAGAGCCACAGCCACAGCAAGAGCATCGACAAGAGGACGGCAGGCGACTGGAAGATCGCAAATGTAAATCTACACGAGTCTAACTAAGGTGCATACCTACCTACTTTGAATACCCGCAAGATAAGAGAAAAAGTAGTTGGAATTCCCCATAGTGTTAATATACCATTTCTTCGAATATTCCTTCTCAACATTTTTAGACATGCATAAAACAAAGGGAAATGCAAAGAGAAAAGAAAATACTTTTGACTCTCCTGATGATTCCGTCAATGTTTCAATAAGAATGAGTTGGCAAAAGAGGACGAGGGAAAAGTTTCCGAGTCACCTCCGTCGAAACACAAGCTCTACACAACAGCTCCACCACTCCACACCCCACACACACTCCACCAGCAGTAACAACCAACAGCTTAACAATGTACAGACAGTACGGAGTTCATAATGGATGAATTCTGTGCAGTCACAAGAGATGTTATGGAGTGCAAAAAAGGCAGAAAAGGTAATGTCCTATATTGATCTTCTTAGAATCCATGCTTGCTCCAATTCCCTGGTTTCAACTCTCCTCTAATCACATCGTAGCCATACACTATTCCAACATTTCCAACTCACCACAAAAAGATCCGAACTGATCCCAAGGATCGCAGATAGCAATCGGCCCAACTCTTCACACCGGGACTCAGTCTCTCCTGTCTGCCTCACTTCCCAACAAGAAAACCAGAAACGAGAAAACTCGACTGCAAACACTAGTTAGTGGTGTAGACGAAACAGAAAACAGAAACTACGAGAGGGCAAAATAGAAATTCGAGACCAAGATAAAAATTATTTTATGCATTGCTTAGGAAGGCTGGGACTAGACGCAAGGATTCGAGGTGGAGACAGCAAGAGAGAGAGAGAGAGAGAGAGAGAGAGAGAGAGAACGAGAAAAGAGAGGAACGACGACGGAGGAAACTGGAAACCAGAAACCTAAGGACAAATAAATCCAGTGCAGAAGTAGGGATTCAGTATTCGGTGCAAGATAAAGGTGATTTGGCAAGTAACCTTTGATATTCTGTTTTCTCTATTTATCAGTCCAACAGCCACTCAAAATTGTGAATGCAGCTCAGCATGTTCCCAAATCAGCCTCACATGCCCACAGAAATAAAAAATACCATTAGGAAACAAAGGCCCACGTACTCAGAAACTTCCGATACTATGATTTATTCCGGAGCTGAACGCAAATTTCGGAGTGGCATGTTTCCAGGAGTATAGACAGGCGAATGTGGAGGTAACCATTTTATTGTTCTTTGGTAGCAAACTGCACTCACTTTGCGTAGCTCGTAGGACGAGACGTGTGACTAAAGCGAGTAAACATGTTACAGGAAATCTGTTGAATCTTTCTGGTTGATTTAAGTGTTTAAGGGAGTGTAAATGCATAAATAGAAAATATCATCTCTCGCTCAAGCTGTGCTCTAGCTTGGCTTGTCATTGCCATCTGACATCTGCAGCTGATTAAACCCATGAAATACGATTCATACTGTGGTATAATTTATTCAAGTGCTATCAGTTTAATAGAACAGCAACACTTCGTCTGCCGCTTTTTCAATCTTGCACAAATTACAATATATATTCTTCCTCCTGCTCCTACTCCGGCTCACATATCTTTTCGTTTAAGAAACTTTCACGATAAGCATGCCACAAACAGTTATCTTAACCGCCCAACATCATTTTCCTGGAGGAAAGAATAATTTTCTACCATTGGCCGTAATTTTTACGACCATAATCTCACCCCGTTCCCTAGTCTTAATGGAACATCCAGACATGCATGCCACTACTATCCCTAATCAAAATCAGCCCGAGGAATCTCATAAGGAAATTTTCGCTCAACGTCCATTAAAAATATTAACCACTGGCAATAAAATCAATTATGACAATTCCTTGTCTCCACCTTCATTCCTCCATGATTTGTGAACACAGATTATGAGCAGAAAACTTCTGAATGAATAACATGCATCCAAAATATAGTTTCGCTGAGCCAGCAACTTTTTCCCAGCTTCTCCCACCGCACCAAACTCGACGCTCTCGAGTACTTTCTTGCAA
This sequence comes from Ptenothrix huangshanensis, assembly GCA_036851915.1. NCBI lineage: Eukaryota > Metazoa > Arthropoda > Collembola > Symphypleona > Dicyrtomidae > Ptenothrix > Ptenothrix huangshanensis. The sequence goes on from JAAXYX010000457.1 coordinate 34,216, forward strand.
AAATAGGTTTATAGCCTCATACGCAGTTAGGCAGTATGCAGCTATCTTTAGTGATGGTGAAAACCCAGACCAGTCGACAGATACCTACCTACCCTAAACATATACCACCATACCCTATACCTCACATAAAAATAATCAAATCTATTAGGTCACATTTACGTCTGAAATATCTAAAATAATTTTGTAAAGCCACACTCGACACAGTTGAGGAAAACGCTACAGGACGAATGTCGGAGAAAATCAAAAAAATATCCCCGCAAGATGGAAATAAAAATAGGATGTAAGCAGGTCCATTCGGGAAGGTTTTAAAGGCTTCCGACTGTACAAGGCGGCTGAAGGAAAACTTTATTATCGAAATAAAACAGCAAGTTGTGGGGGAATTTTCATTCAAAAGGTAAATGGGCTGGAAGTTGAACGATACCCTTTGGAAGACAGTAGTGGGGAAGTAGAAATACGAATGAGACAACTTAAATGAAAAGGATGATACGAAATTATACCCACAACGTCCTCATATGTTGCTCGAAACGTAGTCCATGTTTTGAGTTTCTCAGTTCTGCGTCTCGCAGCTCAGACTCCTAGCTCAACATTCATGTAAGCTGATCTACACGTGAAATGTAATGCTGTACGTGAGCAGCCAGCCCGCATCACTGACTCTCCTCAATGGCAGATGTACGAACAGGTGTAGACTGAATGTCGTGCTGTAATTTTCCCAACCAAGCCACAAGCATCAGCGTCAGTTCCAAACAGTACACACACGTACACACACATACACACACATAGGAAATATGCATCCCGGTGCCCAAATCTCGTTAGATTCTCATACAGTTGCCTTTTCATACGTCTCATATGTTTCATTGAATACAAATACGACTGTTCAACGTCCTCATATTCTTGATGACTTACTCAGGATCAAGGGAGCCAAATCTTGGTTAGCCGTCTCGCCTTTCACTTTGATGAAACGAAAATTCCTATCTCTCTCCCTCACTGCCTACGTGAGGGAGTAGAAAAGAGACAAATTCGCCCAGCCAGTCAGCCAGCCATCCAAGGCGAGAGATAGAGGGAATAGTAAAAGGAAAACGTATATGAAAAGTTTCGTAACCAAAAGTAACCAAAGTTTGAAGCATCTTCTCACCAGAATACAAATGCATGGAAATGCAAATGTGGTTAAATCAATACATTTATCCCAACTTTCCTCCCGCTACCTCATATCCCAGCAAGCAGTACTCGCATAGTCCCTTCTCTCTTCCTCCCTGCCTCACATACCCAGGCAATGGAGTATGAACTGCCATGGAGAATAGAAACGGAACCAGCTCTTCCTCGGCGAGTCAGACCTACTTCAGGTTACCACCACTGACTACTGGAAGGTACCTCCCTATATGTGACTCCAAGTCTCACATCGCCATGTATCCTCAATCTGCAGACATTACTCCATCCCATCCCATCCCTCGCCTCGCCTCCTTACACATCAGCCGTTCTGCTTCCATCGCCAAAACTCACACACATGCTTCCAATGGCAAGGCAGGAGCGGCAGTTAACCCTACAAAGATTAGAATGCGTGCCCTCGACGTAATGGTGTAGAGTACACTTAAAACAGTCGACTTTCATTGAACCGGGACATGAATGCGTTAGCTTTCTCTTATTCCCTCTCGTTCTCTCCCTTTATCTTCAATTGAATTGAAATGAGAATGCCCACTGATGGGATTTCTATATGAAATAATCCACACACTTGCCAACACTTTCCTAGTTGGGTGAACAATTCATTACTCGGAGACTGGGAGACTGAGAGTGGAAGCCAAACTGGCTGGATGAAAGGTTGAAATGCAGCAGAACTGTAGATGAGTTGGTCGGCGTGGTCGGAGCGAGAGCAGTGGCAGTGGCAGGAGCGCAAAGCAACAAGGGAAACAGGGAACGCTTGTTGTACGGCAAGTAGGTCATGCATGTAGTAACAAGGTTGTCATCACCATTGTCTTGCCTCATCTTCCAAAAATTATCAACTTGTGCAAACATCGCAATGAATCGCATTGGCTGCGACGCATGATGCATGCAGCGAAGCAATTTAATCTCGCCCGAACCAGCTTATCAGTTTGTGGAGGCGTAATCGTGAGATCCGTTCAATTGAGACAGTGTGAGTGAATGCCCTCGAAAACCACTCGTACCACGATGGCCACCTCAACGGAGAGTCTGTGGGACAATACGCGTTTTTCCACAGATTTAAATGAGCTCTGAAGTAGACCTGAGAGGAAGGGCTGGAAACATGGATTCCTACATCCATTCCTGTCACACGGAATAATTGCTAACTAGACAACAAAGATTATCAACTCATAATTTCTAGTTGTAATCCTTGTCGGACTATTGGCCGAATAAAATGCGGGAGAGTAGGATGCCTCTTGCACGAAATAATGACGGCAACGTTTAAATCCCTTCAAATTATCACCCAACAAAATTACTTTCCTTTCTAATATATTAACGGAGTACAGGAAATAGGCCAATTACCATAACCGTAACGAGGACGCCATTTGCAATAGTCTGAGCTCTGTATATAGACGATTTTCTCCTGTGCCATATACGCGACTAAAGCCAAATGGATTTGCGTTCATCGTTTCTATCTCTCGACGTTCCATGGGGTTATGTTGACGCGTACGTCCACGGCTTTCCAACTTGCCGTTATGTCCTCTGCCAGGGACTGAGGATGTTATTCCGTGGAACGCGAATGTAGAACTTCCAGTCTGCCATGTATCCAAAAACTAAGCTGACTGGCTTCCTGGCAAGACGGCACGATGGCTGTTGTCGGTTAGGTTGCGCCTGCTAAATTCTCTTGTACTTTCCAGTCACAACTTTACGAGCATTACACAGATCCTAATGCCACGAATAGTGGTGGCTGCTGAGTCAGCTAAACTAACGACCAATTGCCCAACTAAAAATCAACGGAATCGAAAAAATAGACCGTGTGCCTATACCTTCATTTATCTATAGTCGGAGCCAAGCTGAGCAGTAAAAAACAGCCACGAACCATAAATACTTGCATAAACACAAACACCAAGGATTCTCATTCATAGACTGAATGGGCACATACACCACTACCTCACGCCTCGCATTAAAGCCCGGATCAGTTAACTACTGACAATACTATCACTCGTCGACCGAGTTTAAAGCACCAACGAAACAAGGTCGTGTACACAGTCCCCGTAAAAGCCAAACACTCTCATCATCAATTTCGATAGCCGGCAATTAAGCTCGAGTAATTAAGAATGAAGGGAGGGAGGAATTGTTAAATCATATAGAATTTAAAACACCAACTAGCAATCTACTTCATCGAGTTCCCGAAACTAGCACACCGATTTCCCTCCAAATACAGTCATTTAATGCGCCACAACTAACAACTGTTGTCTTACCAACAAACAACGAGGAAGTCGGTCATGACAATTCAACGTCACAAAAAGTTCAAGTAATTACATGGTAATTAGCCATATCTTGGCCGCAATAGTAATCATACCTACGTACCGAAGGGGACCAACAACATCCTCATCCACCCCTGTCCACCGAAAATCGCGTCAAACTTGCGCCGTCATGGTGACGGAAGCCTCAGCGCCACCGTTCCCCCAAAATCCCCAACCTTGCAAATCAACCAGACAAATCCCACCAAACAAACACTGGATACAACCACCGTAGGTCGAAACAACCAAATAACCAAACATTCCCATTAGCAACAGCATTTCTCTCAATCTCTCTCTCTGTTTATGACAGAAAAAATGAAATAAAAAATAAACGTCAGCGGGTATTGGCTCCAAACTACTGTAGCTTCAAACACAGTCAGACGCCACCGCGCTACTTTGGCTTTGTGACTCTAAGAGCATTACTCAGCCCGAGCATAACCTAACACATTCAAACGAAAGACCGAAGACACGAATGAGTGAAACCATTTCAATCTTTTTCTATTTCACTAAAGAGATAGTGAAACTGCGAAACTTCTACACGTCTCCTTTTCCCCTCGTCCTATCTGGCTTATTTTATGTACTATTGTGTGAAAGCATAGCCAACGGCTTTGATCATTTTTTCTCTTTTTTTATTACTCCTCACGTATTCACTCCAAGAATTAGTTTTTTATTTTTATTTCCACGTCTTGAAAGGCGATAAAAGTTAATGAGCTGTTGAAACTTGACATTTAGCATGAAAAGTGACAAATTAATTATGCCTCTTTAAAACAGACATTTGCGTTAGTCATGCCGACACACGCTGGTAACAAAATAACACTCGAAAACGGAAGCTGATTCTCAGCGGTTGTCAAGAAAACTTGAACTACGACCCGAAACATAAAAATCTCATCAACTCCTTCCAGAATAAAAATCGACCTGGGCTTCGGTCTTTCAAGAGGGAAACTAAAACTGCACTCACTCTATCAGCTTACATACCTAACTAAGTACCTACTCACTCTTACATCACACTACTCATATCGCCTCACCAACACCCGGTCTACGTTCCAGAGCCCTTTCCCTCCGGGATAAAAAGAGTTCAATCGCGCTCCTTCAATTTCGCACAGTATCAAGTGTACAAATGATGACTCGAAATTTGTGTGCAGTCTCGTCAAGTATGCCTCATTATCCTATCCACGAGTCCCGTC
>JAAXYX010000458.1:0-38774 GCA_036851915.1 Ptenothrix huangshanensis
AATTATAATTATACATGAATTCGAGAGGCGTAGAAGCGAATAATGATGTAATATCAAATTTTATACTAAATAAACAAACTGAATCGAGGAAATCCGGAGGGAGATTTTTTTCCTTCAATGCTTGCAAGGAAAAAAAGAATCTTAACAACGGCTTTCGAAAAGTAATGAAAGGCACAGCAAGCTCTCTGAGAATATTAGCCTCATACGAGGATGTCAGAAAGTCAGAATTAGCTGCAATGCACAGTAACCAGACATACATAAAGTGTAGTTACCGCTCTGTATAAAAATTATGCTGCCCATTACAAAAGTACAAACACTCACTACTTTTACGTATGTTGTTACAAATATATTGGGTTATTATACAGCAATTTCAATTAGCCTGTGATTTCCTCTGCTGTACGATAAAACGAGTTGAAGAAAACTACTGTGTATTCATTAAGTTCAAAAATAAATCGGGCCACCGCATCATTTATGAGTGCCAAGCGAGTTCTGTTTTAGCTTAAAAGTTAGCGTATCAAATTGCTTTAGCCGTGGGCAAAACAATAAAAGAAGATGATGATACCTGATATCGTCTATATGTATGTTTTACACACACGCATAATCATATTCCCAGTGAATTAAACCTTACTTTGCGAGATAACTACTTCTTAATTCATGGTTAGTCTGTGCACCATCCTGTACGGAAGACTCAGAAGTGAAAAATAAAGTGTTAGATATACCATCATAATTATATGTACTCAAGGGTATACAGGATGGTCAAGACGATGTCCTCTTTTATCTAAAAATAAGCATATCTGATGAGCATGAAGTTATCACGTTAATCCTACACAACTAACTTGAAGTCTAAAATCTATTTAGATTTTCACATTTTTTTGTAAACCCTTTCTCTGCCTACTACTTCAAAGTTCCTTGCCATGATCATTCGGATCATTGAAAAAATATTGGTAGGCAAAAAGGCAAAAAACGTTTCAACTACAATATCAACTCATGCAACCGTGAAAATCGCTCAAAGAACCGATGAGCTCCGAGTCTTTTATCGGCATGCCGTTCAAAATTAACACTCATGTGTCTCTTTTCAATATTCTTCCGTGCTTACCCCTAACGTTAACCATAATAAATTGCAAAAACATCTACCGTCTACATTCTCATGTCCAAACGTGCCTTAGGGACAATTAAGTTAAAGCTAGAGAAACAAGAAAATAAGAGATGCCAAATTTTTGATTTAGATTAGGCACAACAGCATGAAATCATTCCGAAACAGTAATGGAAATATTATAATGACTTTTCTCCGAATCTGTTCCAACGCTAGAACACCTAATGGTAGGTACTTTCTGTCAAACTCGCCAGTACGTATTTGCACAAACTGCTACAAAGTAAAACATAATCCAGAAATTAAAACATAAAGACACAAACCTGCGGAGAGGTGACCGTAGGACCCACTTGCACTTGAGCCACGCGAGCCATTGACCAATGAGACCAGAGAATTAGGTGAGAATCGAATCATCGAATTAAAATCAAACGAGTCTGTCGAATATGGGGAACACGACAAGGCTCTTTTACGACTCTGGCGATTCACACTGGTTCTTGGGCTGGTAAAACGGGCACCTAAGGATTCACAAATAGTAAAGAATATATTAATAATTTAGCTTGAAATACCTACCAGAAGAAGGAACTACCACAGACAAATCAATTTCGAACTTATTACAAAGTAATTATGTATGACTGTCCTGTCAGTGTACGGCTGCTTTTGTTTATTGTTCTGCAAATTATACAGAAATCCTAGCTACATGATTCCTCATTACTCAATTATTAAAACACAACCCAGGCGACCAAAATAAATTAATTCATTTCCAGTAATATGTACCTGCTTTTGATTTGCCTGAGGACTCAGACGTAAAATCAATACGGCATACTTCTTGGGCAGTAATTTGTCGATTGGGATCTCCAGTAATTAATGCTCTACGAAATGAGTTGCTAGGTGCTGTTTATTACGGAATAAACTCACATAATTAGACACTGACAGGATGTCTAGTCTACGCCTAGATGTCTGGATTTCATCCTGAGGTCTATATGTAACTAGCTTGTACGAGCAGAACAAATAATTCATTAATCGGTCATTGATTGAAACGGCTTTATATAAGCGGTAGAAACACTCAGTTGAACAATCCTGCAGAACTAGGTACCTATCTGCTAACATTACTGTATGTAATACCACAGACAATTACCCCAAACTTCCAAGCAAAGTTGCAAACCAGGGAAAGGAGCATTTAATAGTTTAGGTAGGTACCTACCTTATTTCGTCTAATTACAAAATGTTATTTACTTTATACATATGTCTTGCCTAAGAGACAGGGTGAGTATTGAGTTACGGTTCAGAGATTAACATTCATAATCGTTATCGAAAACGTTTGCTACCATATTCAACATTTGAGTAACTTCTGTAAACATACAGCTATAGACCTATCGCTTAGTCATTTACAGTAGACTGACTACTAGTACTATGAATTTTTCTTTCAAAGAAAAAAGTAAACATACAATAAAAGGATCATAATAACTATATGGTAGGTTACCTACACCGACACCGACACTGAACCGGTCTGTACTTTGTAACCCAATAGAGAGTATGGTTTGCGTCTGTAAATATATTATAAAACTGACGACGGGGCAGATGGGTACAATTTGTCTTTCGACTTATGCTTTACATCATTTTTATTGCTCATGTGGACCGGCTTATGCAAAACAGAGCTATTTTCCAGTGTCGATCCATGGGGTCTACTCTGTCAGCACATTCGCACACAATCCTGTCCATGGATTATCCCACCTTTCCCAGATTAATGCCGACATTGACTTATGACTTTATCGGCGGCAAACACACTCACCAAATTATTCAAGTCTCTCAGTCAGTTTTCTAAACTCTTAAACTCACGTATAAATAAGGTGGTTCATAGCAGGCCCACATAATTCCATTTAAATATTTTGAGATATCATAAAATCACAGTATAAAAAATTTCTTACATAACAACATACACATATATACAAGAAACAGTATGACTCCATGAATTAAGAACTTACTGTCAAAAGCAAAAGCCAGTTCGGCGGAACCAAGCGTCGATGTGGGATGTAAATCACTTAGACCTCGTGGACAAAAACCCGAAGCAGCTACACTCATGTAATCTGGGGGCATGCCCAGACCACCAGACCCTGAAAATTCGAACGACTCATTATTACTTCAATTCCCAACAAATTTATCGTTATCTGTCCGTGGTGAAAATTATTCACGGTTACAATCTAAATCTTATACAAACTCATTTCATTTTGGCCACATTTTTTCCTCACTTCCACTTCACCACATACACATATCAACACTCTACTCTCAGTTCCAATTGTTATATTTAAGCATACGAGTACATGTATACATACGTGCTGTTTAATAATACTCATAATCACACAAGCACCCACATCAATATTATCCCTTAAAAGCTTACACCACATCTACACGTAAACACTATATATACCCATATTTATGTATCCTAGTTTTTAGGCCATGTCTACTAAGTGATTTGGAAGTCGATGAATAATTTCCTGAAGTACGGTTCATTACTCAGCTCATTAAAAGGCCACGTGGAGTTTTGGATAGAGCCCAACAACTTCAATTACTTAGGACTGCAGTACCTAGGATGCTTGCTGAAAAACTGAAAACTATCTTATTATCATCGTCAGGAAGAGTAAAGAGTTGGCGTCCTCAGAAAAAAATTAAGTACAACAAGACCACATATGTCAACCCCGACGACACGACGACACAACTAAGGCGGAAAAATTACAACAGAGAATTCCTCTCAACTTCAACCTTTTCAACCCCTAGCTTTTTTAGCTTTATGCATACACTAAAACCGTAAATTTGATCAATTCATTTCTCAATTTAGAATTTAGATCTGCCCCGCCTGACATTGTATTATTATATTTCGTACAAGTGAGGACGAGGACGCCAAAGGACAAAGACGATCGCGGTTGTGCCACACATTGCTTGCACAATATCCCCCCAGACGGATACGCTTCATCGTATCTGATTACAATCTTCAACCGCCGGAGATGCATTAGTATTTTCTTCTTAAAAGGCTAAATAGCTTAGGTATCCCAGTACTCATCAAGCGGCAAAAAATCTTTCATTCATACGGGCTTCCGATATGGAAGACGACGAAAATACTGACGAAGCACACATGGCTAAATATGTCTCTCCGAACCCAATATTAACACTACCCATATATTAAGCTCATCCCTTTTAAGTATATACACGCGTTCCAACACTACTAGCTGAAGTAGCACTGGATTGCACAATTTCCTTCTGAAACTCGTACCACGATGCCACATGAGTATCATTATTATTATATGGGCGAGTGCTTGTTGACTGTCACCATCCCCTAAATCATATTTCTCTCCTAAACTGCGGTACCGTTTCCACATGTTCCGGACTCGAGAATCAAAAGTCGCGTGCAAATGAAAACGTCCACCTCCTAATATAAACAGTACCAGGAGTACTTATTTCTATCCAAATATAAAATATTGTATCGACAAACGTCAGTCCGCGGCTTAATAGAAGGCACGAGCAACCCGCTTCAATTCATGCCCCGATGTATGAAAAGAAAACTCGGACGCCTTCCTCAAAAGGTATTTAACGTCTGTAATTGAATGAGTGCAACCTGATAGTAGACCGAAAGCACAGGAAGGAACCATCATCATTACCAAACGATTGTGCTAATCACAAAGCGGATTGAATTCGGTTCTTATTATCACCGTAATCTTGGGTATCTGAGTATCGGGAAATACGTACAGAATAAATATGTATTCCGATAAACGAAGCAAGAATATCAATGCATATGCAAACAATCATCGCTTTCCAAGTCCGTATATTTGGTTGCTCCCGCTACGATCCATGGGTATCGTGGCAATGTCAGCAGTCGGGACCTACTCGACTAAATGAAATGAGATAATGCGGGTGACGTTGAGTAAGACACGCAAGTCGGGGGAATCAAGTCGAAAAGTACTTAAGTTCATAAGTTGTCGGGACACAAGCACACAGAACAACAAAACAAGCAAGGGTACTGCACGAATAGGTATACTTAAATAGGTTGAGTGCAAGTTGTCATACCGACTTATAATCAGGAACAGTGAATAACGGAGTAGAACAGAGTCAAAGGTTCAGGCAACAGTCGAATCATCAAATTCTTAATACTTTCACAACACATACCACGAGTAACGTTTGCTGGGCTTAACCAGCAGTTTGAAAAAAACTGAAAACTTGTTTGTCGTTCTCATGTCACACAAATTATCCTCCACTGCTCATTCCTAGGTGTGGAACGTTTCCCGTTAAATCCATGTGGACATGTATACATATGCTCTAGCCAGAAGAATGCCGAATCGGATTTTTACATCAACTCAACTGCTCCCGAAAAATAAACATACGACCCAACTGGATTACATTAGCGTCTTTCCAATGAAAAGACTCCTGTCACTTTCCCCTTCATAATTTTACGTGAACTACTCGTATCTTTCCCGCAACCACCCCATCACTGTCTTTCTCTCCTCAGTCAAGTCACTAACGAACTTCCTCTTCAATGTAGTCCACCAAACATGAGATGCCAAATATCCATAGACTACACAGATTTAAATGCATTTCTCACCAAAGATGTTTGCCGCATTGGAGTACACTTACCTACGTACTCTTCTTCTCATTCTTCTTGGGCTAGAATGATTAGAATGAGAAGACTTTGAATCTCTTTTAGTATTTGTTGCAGAATTAATAGAATATAATGAGCTTGGAAACGCTAGAACAAGCTGAAAGTTTACAATTCCAACTACGAATAATCGGGTACAGCTTGGAGTAAGTTAGAAATCTTTGTGTGCTGTCTGCATAAGTTACGTAGACAAGTGACTGGAGAGCTTTTGACAATAAGTGAACACCAAGTTAAGGATGTTATTCTTCGAATTCCGATGCTAGAAAATTTGCCTTTCAAAGAATACCCCAAGAAAAATGAGGGAGGATTACATATGAAAAATTTTCGTCATGAATTCCACAAAGTACAGTGCACATAACACCCGTCCAAAGAGAGGGACCCAAACTAAGAAGCCATGTGTGCCCCTTCCGCTTATCGGTTCTCTTAAGGTACTTGTCTCAAGACAAAAAAGGGGCAAACTTCTCAACTCAACTCCATCATTTCAGAGAACAAATAAACAGAATCTTCCTTGTTTAACCCTATCCTGTTCGGAAAGAACAGGAACTGCAATTTACCATGCTAATTCGATCCTATGCTATCGTGCCCATATGGATCATCTCGTAAATCTTACTCTCACGAGTAAGAATAGTGTTGAGTGCTGACGTCTGAGAAACAGTAGCAGTAGCAAACGCAACCATGCAGCATGCACAAGGGACTTTCTAGCAGAAGTTTGCCTTATCTCTTCATCATAGCGTATCGACAGCCATCCGCCAGTTGCTCCCGTATTTAACAACTTACGTAGTCACTAAACGCATTCTTAAACAAAACAAAGCTTGCTGACTGCATACGACGTACTAAGTGCGTTCGAGTATGCACACAGTCACAGGTTACCTATTGAATTTGTACATATCCTGTAAAATGCATGTAGTCACAACCTACCTCTGGAATCAATCGGACTCAGTCTTAATGAGGCAGTGGGACTTGAATGAAGACCACCGTATAGAGGGTCCATGTATGGTGTAAGACGACTGTAGGCAGCGGCGGCCGCCGCATGGAGTTCTGCGGCAGAGCCTGTCACTCCAGGCGTTGGAGTTCCACCAAGAATAGGACCCGGCGCACCTCCTGCTTCCACCCCGGTCCGAGGTCGCTGAGCCAACAAGGACAATTCAGGGAGACTCGGTGCACTTCCACCAACTGACAACCTGAAATCCACAAAATTAAATACCAAATGAACCACATCAGTCAGTCAAGTTCCATTAGCCCACATAAACCATCCTCCAACACTGCATTAACATTCAACCAGGGGAGTCTTCAGATTTTGTATACTTTCCTCACGTTATACACCACCAACTTACAACTACAGCACCAGGTCATGCATAAACTCATGCTCTCTGTTGGAACAACTTATAAAAACATTCCATGTCAGACAGACAGACCATTTACTCCGATATGAAATGAACATGATGTAGCTCCTGTTCCCCGTCTACGTGGAGAGCAACTCAATTCCACTCCAGTTTCTTCCTCACCTTGAACACTCTCATGCTCTCTCTCTCTCCGTCTCTTGCTTTCTGATCTTGTCATATTATGAACTGAATAAGCAAGACATTCAGGTTAATCTACCTCCACGGATTCGTCTCACTTGGAATGCTCAGTTAAAAATGTAAACTCCATGTACATGTATTACGGGGGAAAAACTTCTGTAACAAAACTGAGCAAAATGATGAACATTCTTCGGTAAAGAGTCTCAAAGACGCCGCGCATAACAAATAGTCGGCCAACTTCCAATCCAAAACCAAGAAGTATTACGATATAAGATACTTTGAACTGTTCAGCTCAGACTACAATCAACCCTACTTTTACTTGTTTAAAACCTTTTCTGATCCAGCGTGCACATGTAATCGTGGATCTCCCTACATACTTTGACAGCTAAACATTGATAAACGCACGCACCTCCAACTTTACATAAACTCGCATCACAAAGCAGGTAGGCAAACAAAAATATGATATCAACTGGATGAGATCCACTCAGGTGGAAAAAATTCTAACCGACTCAACCAGAAATGACTCCTATCATTGACTGACTACACATACCTAATCCTTACCAGGCTGTACCCCCTGTTATTGAGATGATGCAGCGACTGTGGTGCCCCACAACACCGTAACTGTTTCATCAGTCGTGGAACATAATTGAGCATAATAATAATTTCCGATCTCCTGACCCCCAATTTTAGCACCATGTAACCAATTGTCCATGAGCTACGTTTTCATTTCACATACTTAAAGACTGTCTTAGAAAAATGTACATCCTTATCTTGCTTTATATTTACAACCCGCTTTCAAGAATTTAAACAAACCTGCCAAAACCATAATTAAGTCATGAATTGAGCATTAAAACAAAGGATGGAAATAATCCTTAATTTAAATCTTGTCCACAGACACCAACTGCTAGGATAATAATGCCTACGAAATTCGCTGAAAATAACCACCTGTTTAAAAAACATACGAAGCGAAGCTAAATAAAAGAAAAATGCATAAAATCCCAGGTAAATTTACGACTCTCCCTAAAAAGATTTATCGTGTTTTTCACTATTATAACTAGGGATGATAATTAGGAGGCCACCTCGATCTGATTTATCGTGGTAATGGTATAGAAAATACTTGTGGTATTTCTTGTACATAAGTTTTACTAGAAAATAAAGACATTGGACTAGACTTAGGAAGGATAAAACGACGGCGAGCAACCACCACCACACCACCATGTGCATGCATGAGCTTTAGCTCTAGCCCTTAAGCTTTCTCACGCTGTGTGTAATGATAGTCATACACGAGTCACAAGCATGTTAATGGTAGGTTTGCCTGGTGGTTAATGCTCAGTAGAAAATCAAGAGATTCATGAAAAATAACTTCATCTTGCCAAGGATATACGAGCCGGTCTCGTCCAATGGTCGTCCAACTTACCCCCTACACAATATAACCATACCTACCTACTTCATCTCGGGATTTTTTATTTAAAAACCAGCTCCGGCTCATTCTCTCCACAGACTTATCTACACCAGACCAGACGATACATACATTGCACCGCGCTGCTCTTGATAACATTCAGAGCCGAGGTATCTATCTACCTGTCTAGTGAGACTTCACTCGTATGCCTTCCAGCTACTGTCAAAACTCTAAATAATATAATACTTCAACTCGCTCTCCTTTATGTATCTATTGTATCTATAATCCCAGCTAGGTATTTGACTTCTCTTATAACTCATCTACCCCAACTCCCCCCACACATCCATGAATTTTAACCAGATTTCTTATTTATTCCTCTACATGAAGAATCTCTCTTCTTCACCTTCCTTTCAGTCTTGCTTTTACTCTACTGCTCAATCTAACTCAATCGTACTTTAGCTGGCTATTACGTCTTATACCATGCGCATAGTTCCCTCATCGTGCAACTCATTTCTACCGTTCGTATGTATATCATGCGTCTATCCGTAATTTACACTCGGGCTTTATTCTAACGTTTCTTGACGTTTAAAAACTCTGATGGTGTGCTTTACCATTGCCCACGAAGGATTATGACTCTATATATAGCTTATCCATTTAACTTTTGTTGTTCCCTCCGCACAGCAAATACCTGGCGGACAGTATAAGTGCAGCGTAATAGGCATCGCTAGAATTTTAATATCGAACATCCGTGAGGTTTTCACCCACCTCTTTCAAATCATGACTGAGTTAATCATGACACACGCAGCACGCCATGCACACACAAACGCACATGTATTTACATGATTCATTTCATTCCACATCTACCAAAGCATAGACCATTTAACTGACCCTATTAATTTTAACGAGGTTTAACTCTAAACGAAAACTAAACAAGCGCAAACATTCGTCACTTGTATCTACGTATTTTCCTACACGGACTCTATATTATGCACAACACCGATCCAACCACAATACACGCATTATCAATTCCTCAACTTCCCTTCAAGGTCCGAAACTTCCCCAAAACAAAAACATCCCGATCTACCTAAACTAAACGAATACCTAACTGTCGAGAACTAAAACCAAAGGAACTCTCCTCCTCTAGTGAAATTTCAAATTCCTCAAGCAACGAAAAGATCCCACATGATTTTCGAAAGGACGGCTAAAGCCACATCAACCTCACTTCATGTCAAGATCAAAGGCAGACGGAACAAAAACGTGCTACGGTCTCCTTTACGAACCAACTCTTCGAGCATGCCTCACAACGAACCGAACAACAAAGCTGCAACCTGTCCCATCCGAAGATAGAACCAGACCAAACCAACAACCCTAAATTCCCTTTGCGTGACTGGCTGACAATAATAAGTAGACACATCCCAATGCAAAATATTCAATACCTAAAAACCCAACATGTGTACGCTTCACCTTTGTCATCATGGGACCCTTACAGGCCGAGCATTTTCGTACTTGGTAGGTACATTATTTAAGTAGGTACCTGCCTAACTGCTAACTACTACCTAGCACATCAACATCCACCCTGTACCACTGTGTTTTGGAAAAGCTCGCCGATGAAAAAGAAAATTATCTGCTATCAACATTTTTACATCCCCGCGTAAGAGTACAAAAAAGTATGCTGTAGGACACTACAAATGAATTTAATTTGTACGTACAGTCCAGCACGAATCTTTGTTTATGACTTACTCAGGAGCAGGATAATACTTATAATAAGGGAAAACCTGAAACTCTCCCCGTGTTTCAACTCAAGAAAATTCCATGGATGCACAACTATTTACGTAAGTACAGGTTAACCACGAATACACGAGTAAGAGAATAGGGAGACACACATCGGCACACTGATTACCGTCCATAGTCCACACAAAACCCTCCTCACATTTAGTAAAATAAAAATACGTACTCACTAATACAATTTGCAAGAGAAAAATAATAACCACTGTAATTGTTGTCAGTTGACCTACCCGTCTTATTACGTCTTGCTGCACATGATAATGATCCTTTAAAAAATTCCTTTTCCCCTCTGGTCATTAGTGAAGACGGCAATGGCTCCATCCAGCCATGCTACTAACATCGACCATTACACCACCACTTCAACTTCCACAATCAAAACGTTAAATAAGATAGATCAGGAGAAAAAACTGGTCACTAAACCACATGTGATTGAGACATTATCATTACATTACTCGATTGAGCAAATCATCAACCGGGGGCAGGAGTAATCAACGGCCATCAAACATTGTCGTCCATTCATTTAAACAAGTCTTACGAAGTTCAAACGATGAGAATAGGTAGGTACACCGAGCATACTAAACTTGCACGGCAACAAGAACAACGGAGTAGGGAAAGAAAAATAGAAGACGTTGATTTTAAGAGTACATTTCCAGCTCTCCACAAGAATTCAACATCCAACAAATCCGGCAGTGAACTAAAATTAGCTAGTGTGGGGGTCACAGTCAAACACACACACACAGATTTAAATCTGACGATGAGCTGTGTATATTGTGCTGCTTTCGAGCAACTTCTCGAGACATACACCACCACGTTTACCACGAGTAAAAAAACAAATGTTTCAAGTGTGGCTCTTCATTCCGTAAAGTCAGGCAAGACAGTATACAGCACTTTGACACCACAACTTGTGAATATTTCACATGCCTTAGTCTACCAAATCCGAGATCACACACATGTTTTGATAACACGACTCATTCATCATTTCATTTCCTATCATTAAGACAATGTCTTGACAGCAATAATAGCAACCAGAGACGATCAGCTTGTATCAGAACAATATACAACTAAATAAACCCTGTCCGGTAGTCACACTTATACCGTATGTACACAAACGTCAGAGCACCCGCAGCAAAGTTAAGCAAGACTAATCGTCAACTTGTGTAAACTTTGTGTTTTCACCCACACATCTTCACATACTCTCAATCACGTACCAAGATCTCACTAGCTGATCCGTCGAACGTTCGGCAATAATATGTTATGCTCACTTTCCTTCCGACTTTATACTTCATCACTAATGATAGGCGTAATATACACTGCAATGTCTGCTATACGAAGGAAATTGAGACTTCGTGAAATGCAACAAGACTAGGTGAACCACAATGTGCATTATAAATACAACGATTTTTTAGTCATCCCAATGAGAGATTAGTCTACCTGTCTAACTTAACCGGGAAACACAGAAACAACGAGTTGTATCAACAGTAACAACCAAACAAGCGCACAAAGTTGATTTTCCAGAAAGATGAACAACTTACAACTTAATCAGGTGAAATTAGACGGTGAGCACCCCATCGTTTTAAAATTGAATTGACGGACTGTGAGAGAAATACTATGATCCTGAATGGGGAGAGAGAGGAATTAAACACACAATGTTTGACTTTCCGAAGCTAGAAGTCGAATGATGAAGACGCATCGGAAGAATGAGAACTCAATTGCAATCGAGAAGATGGAACTCCGCCTTGAAGGCACGAGCAAGAAATAGACCACCCAAGTTGGAATCGACTACCAATCTTAGCCCAGCGAGCGAGAAAATTCTTTCCTTTCCACGACTCGACTCGACAACGACGGTGTGCAGTAATCTTCATCATTGAAACCTTTTCAATAAACTCAACACTCCCGGCTCTGCTAAACGGTCCACTTACGACACTCACTTCAAACCTTTGCCACCGAAATGGGCCGAAAATAAGGTAAATAAATTCCCGCATATATCAAACTGTCCCCGAGTCACGCCAACTTCAACGATCGTAATAGGGACGCTATATAATTAATATGCTCTAATACCATTTAGTGCCTACAGTTCCTACATTCACGTAGCTAGTTCGTCAGTGTCACTCGAAGGAAGGTCCTTCTGACTTTTTTATACGCTTGTACCTCCACTGAACACAACCGGGGAACCACTTGAAAACTTGAAGAAGAAACAATGGTCATCACATGCTCAACACATTTTGTATATTTAACTACACATTCAAGACTCCTTCTGCTTCCTAAGCTCGTAAGTCAAAGGCAAATAAAAAGCCCATGCCATACTTACGTCGTCTCTATGTATCGTTGGAAGACTCACAATAATACTAATACTCCAACAAAATGCCTTTTAAGCGCACCTTTTTTGTCACCTGTAGTGAAGTGACAACTCTCTTAATATATTACCAGACCCGATTACTTTTGACAGCCTCAACAACAGCCGTCACTGCCAAGCAGAGAACACATTCTTTCTCATCGTAGTTCCAGTTCCCTCTCCTAGACACAATACACCTTTCCTGTTTCCTCATTGCATGGCATGGCATGGCTTGGCTTGGTCTTGTGCTAAGCATTAGCGAGAGCCAACAGCACATTTCCAGCTTGACAATAATTCTTAATTTTTAAAGTCAGATGCCCTCTCTGCATTTTGCTTATCCTCGCAGCATGGAGGATAGTCAATGCACGACATAACAAGTCTCGCACATGCATATACATAATGCATACTGCACATGCAAACACCACACCACCAATTTAATGTATTCCCCTTTAAACAGTTTCACCACAGTTTAGACGTACGTACACCTACCTCAATTTCCCCTCAACCACCCATGACAAGGCTCTTCACACACTCCGTTCAAGTACTCCTCGTGCAGTCAAAGCCAAGTTAAGAAATTCACACAATCCCAAACGTGTTTTTAATTAACGCTTAAATCATAGCTCGTTAGGCACACGAGTATTGGAGTTTTATCTTGAGATTTCTACAATCAAATGTAGGATTCCGTCTCTTTTGCTAAAATACCTGAACAAATGAAGGAACTGATTTTATCTATGCTGGAAAAATAATTGAGCATCCTAACCTTGGTCGCTTATTGCGTACACCTAATCGAGCGCCTTCCTTTGATTACATACAGAGATCAGTAATTGCCCTCGAGAGAGAGTCTGGTTTAATCAAGAGCCAAGCTCAGATAAACACCAATTCCTACTTACCTACCTACAGCGTACATCCACGAATACTTTAACTTGCGCCTACAGACAACTGATATCACTTCCCTTCCGTCTGGAGAAGAATGGTATATGTACATGCATCAAGCACATCCGAATCCAATACACTGTTCTCATGCAACGCATAAACATTCTTACGATTTCCTCATCCTTCTCAAGCACTGACACATAACTTTGCTTCTGAGCACGATTTTACTTGTGAGCACACATCTCATCATATTTGTAACACAAACGCTGCGGTACAGATACGCGCATAATGAACTTGGAAATCTCCAATAGAACACCCCACCAAAATCCAAATCGCATCCTTAATCTAAATCTGTGGAAGAAGTAAGTACAAATCTTTGGAGGGGAGAGACAATGTAGTGTCAAAGCAAATGTTTGTTTGCTGTAATTTCTTTTTAAACTTACAACAGAAATACCTTCACGCTTCTCCTTTTGTTCATTAATTTTTTTACTTCCCTGCTCTACTCTCACTCTTCTTTCTCTCTCTTTCTATATCCCTGCTATGGCCAACTGTACACCTTCATTTCGTTCAACCTTTACGTGGAACGTACATATCTGTCTACTCTAATGGGAATCTATTACCATTTCCATCCAACCATTCCATCCGAATCTGAAGAAGTCACATTCATTCAGCAGCTATCATGACGGCTTGAAGGTAGATTTATAAAATCTCAAAGACATCTTACTCCCCGAGAGTTACTTAACTACTCAAAACATTCTTTTGCTTTTAAAACATTTTCACATACTAAACTCCACTCAGAGAACAGAGTATAGGCATGCACACGAGGAGACACTTTAACTTCTATAAGTGCCCACGTCTATGACTATGACCGTGTCTTTGTCATTTGTTCCCAACCGGTCCAGAAATTACAGCATACCAGCAAGCAAAGTACAGACACCTTCAGACAACTACATTATAACGCAGCAAGTGAGCACATTACAATGCATATTTATCATTCTCCCCACCTTGCTCCGACTCGAGACTGTTTTTACCTCAACTATGATGTTCATGTCCCACTGAATACGAAGAAAAAGGAGCTGCTAAGGTAATAGCCCTGTTGTTACATCGTTGATGCTGATCATTTCATTGCTATTCTCTCAAAGAGCTCATCCACGAAAACCCGACTAATACTAATGTCGTGTAACTAATCTCCACCAACAGGCCAATTAGCTGTCCATCCACTGAGCCGCCATTCATTTTTTATCCTCTCTCCGCAAGTCAATATATCCATCCATCCTTCTAAATGACCACTGGAACATTTTTAGTTTTTGCAATAAGGGTCTCCTATCAGTATATTACGCAATCATACAACCTATTTACATTCATTCAGACAGACACACGTAATTATATAATTATAAGCATTCGTAGACTCAAAATATGGTTGGATGGGAAATAAAAGCTTATCAACTAACGTACTACCTACACAATATATCATTCTGAAATTCTCAACTCTTTCATGATTTCTTATACCTAATCCACACAGCAACGAATTAACGTCGACAACAACAAGCCTTTCCCACATATCACGATATAATAAGCACGTAGCATAAGCGTAGGTAGTTCACTCACTTGTTTATTTTCCTATCCCTAGCTATAGCTCGACTAGCTAATAGCTAGACTTTTGGTACGTGTAAAGGCAGGTATCTGTATGTCATCCACATACTTTGTAAACACAATTACATACATACCGAAAATCGTTGATGAACTGCCACGGTGTAAAATCAAAAACATCTAGGTGGGTATGAAAGTATACATACATAGTCAACAATACGACGACAGCATTCATGAGCACGCGGAACCCTTGAACTGAAACAAGACCTACGAGTTTAATCGGTCATCTACGGTAGATATTCATGGACGTACATAGCAGATATAATATATTCTCATATGTATCTAGCTCTGTCCATCTTTACTGAACTTGCAATCAGTGCATATTCATCCATAAAACTTTATTAGTTTGCGCTTAAAAGTTCTGGGACAAAGCTCCACTGCTAAGAAGCAATAAATAATACTGAATTCTGGAAGTCCATTAGGAGTTCAAAAGAAGACCATGGACCACCAAAACCTTTAAGTTTGGAGTGGTCTAAGTGGAGTGATATGAAACCGTTATAGCCTTTTACTCACATTGACTACCCTTACAATTCCAATCTCAGACGTTTTCAAAAAATGTACTGTCCAATATTGTCGCCGAACTCTTTTCGTCGTGGTATATATATTCATACTATTATTATTAGGATTTTAGAGACGCACGAGGACAATAATTATAAACCCCACGTAAAGTATCGAAATGAAGAGAAGCATCAGGTACCTAAGCACAAGCGCCCATGTAAATTATCAAGGGGAAGCATACCTTCATTGTTTTGAGCGGCGAATTTCTTTCTGTTATTGCTCAAAGACTTGAGAAATGCATGGGCCACAAGGACGGGTAGATCACCCCTAGGTACTCTTGGGATACCTAAAGTGTTTGCTCTCAACAGTTTTACAGCTATCAGTATTATTGTATTTGCAGAACAAAGCTCCCGCTTTCCTTCCTAGTGTTTTCGTGGCCTTACACGATAGCCATAAAACTATATTTCTATAGCACAAGGCATTGTAATACATTTGTATCCACTGAATATAGAGATATTTGTACCATCACTAAATAATAACTTGACTGAACACAAGGTGACATTAAGGAAACCCTAATCAAATTCTGTCGAGCTTTCACCAGTCCTCAATAGGCTAATTTGACAGCTTGACAAGTAAGAAAATTGTCAGAGCAAAATACATAATGCAAAGCTCATCAAGTTGATAACTTGGTCGTCGAGGTGTATTGTGCATGCGCTTGTAGTCGATTGTTATACTTTAAGATACTAAGTAGGAATTGGTATAGTTGAGTACCTACCTGCCTGATTCACAATACAATGTTCATTCGTACACTCACTGCATTCTTCAGTTCTTCAAGTGAACGAAAACGAAATTTGGGATGAAATTCCAATATTCATTACTACTAATGCCTTTTCATCCTGCTCATAAGCCAGGATAAGATTGAACATGCACTGAGCCAGTAACAGCACCTCACATAAATAAAACTTGGCTTTAGTGTGCAAGTTCCTACGTCAAAGGATTACTGGGGTCCAAAGTGGCTAAAGGAAGAGTAGAGCAGGATAGCCTGAGGGAACTTCATTTCATCCATCATCCATGAATGTTGTCTATGTGGTCAGCAGATATTAATAATGTGTATACAAGGTATCTATAGACAGGTAATACAGATACAAAACCTTCACCTTTCGAGTTTACATCGTTTCTCGACGTCCTCGTTATACTATCAGTAATTTTCAAACTCAAATCTTCCGTAGCTAGGAGAAAACAGGTGTTCTTCATCAGTGCAGAGGCAAGAGAAAAATATATACGTATATATACATATACATACACACAAATGTTCTATACATGTCCGATCTGTGCAGTCTTACAGATATCTTCAACGCACTCACAGACCTGTTAGTTTCCAACAGCATGTTATTAAATCAAGTAACAATATAATCCTATGTGTACTGGTAATGACTTTATCATAATATTACGTCAGAAGTAATAGAAACATGACCATAAATTCCAGCCCAGTATGCCTCAGTCAGTTCACTGTCGTGAACAACCATAGAATGCAACGTTGAGCGTGCCATATATACTCCCTAACCACTGACAGACCAATTTAGAGTAAAATTCCTCCGATCCGATGTCTGCTGCACAAGTGTCACAGCAAATTTTAACCACCATCATTGTTTCACCTGATGAGCAAATGGAACGCTATACATGTGAGAAGTTTGAAGAAGCTGGAGTGAATAAACCGTTCGTTCCGATTTTCTCTTCCTCCACGATCCAACTACATTTATCGTTAAAAACAGGTAGATTGGTAAAGCACGAAATACTCAGTTGAAATAACCTGGGTTGATTTTACTTTTGGATTAAAGGATTTATAGTTTTCTCTGGAACACAATCGTAATTGTAAAAAAGGAAATAACCAGACCTGTCTAACCAATGCACTACACCGGTTTCAATTTATCCTCAACGTGCATGCTTGCACAGGCACAGACAGACAAAGAAAAGGACAAAGACAAGTATGGGATCAGTTATCGAAACATGTTGCTTTACAACTGTAGACAAGTTTTATCTTAGGTATAGACACATTTAGAAGAGACAATAATAATAATGTTATTATTGTGTGGCCGGAATGTACGGCTCATATAGCAAATAGGCGAGAATGTCGTCATGAGTCTAGGAATGATTTATTAAAATGAACTTGTTTCAATACGCGATCAGCATACAACCTGCCATAAGAGAATCACTCTTCATTTATTTTTCCGTTCCACGTTATGTGCTCACTCCGTATGACTTGGATGTATACGTACTTACGTGCACCCATTATGATTATTATGCTGTCCAGACTCTTAGCAGACCCTCTATCACCTTTACCTTACATCTCCGTCCATTCTACATAGATTTATACACGAGGTAATAATATTTAAATTATGAATACCGTGTGGAATGTAAACTCCTTTATTAAAATTTTCAATTCAATAGATTGAATGAGTTGGGCCTTTCTTCCCAGTCAAAGTCAACCCTTTTCAATCTGAGCAACTCCAACTTTAACGAACTATCCACAGCTCCTTGTTCAATAAAAATTTCATGACACATCTGTCGCGGTCGTGGACATTGCTCTGCTTAGCCATATTAGCTTCCAGTTCTGTGTTACAGAAAGATGACAGACAAGTAAACAGCCTTTGTCAACGAGAATCTTACACCAAATGAAAACTCTTAATCTACGCATCCGATGGAGATTTAACTTAAAGTCAACGTCTGCCGCGTATGAATGCAAAAATTTGGAGACAGTTTAATTCAAACCAGATGTGCTGTAATATTTTTTTGCTATGCATCACAAACATTATCTGGTCTAGCAAGTAAAATGCTTGTAAATTATATCAGTATGAGAAGTTCACACAAACAGTAGACAGACATGGTTTAGCAAGCAAAACGTGTATTAAATGAGAAGTAGGAGAAGCTGGAGATACTCCATGATCCAGGGTTCTCGCATCGTCTACATACATATTAACCTAATAATAATATCCTACTATTTCAAGGCAAAGATTCCAGACAGCCGCTACGGCTGCCGCGGCATACATATAACGGAATTAGAGACGACCAAGAGGAGTGAAGATGAGCTCTGTGCTTCTAACTACGCGCAGGCAATGAAATATAATGACTCAATATAAGGGACTATTCAACACTTATTAAAATGCAAAGAAAAGGAAAACCAGAACTGCCGGCTTGGAAGTTAAGTTGCCATATCATAATCATACATGAATGAAAATACATTGCTACAAGATATCAGATCAATAATTATACACGTAGGGACTGTTCCCCGTGGAACATGGCTTGCCCAGCTCAACTCATCATTGTTAACATTCCATGTACCTACGTATGCACAGCAAACACTAAGAGAGCATAGCTTAGGAGAGAGCCAATGTAAAAGCTGCTAACTACCCTTTGCTCCACTCATGATGATGATCATGAGTAATTAACACACCGAGTATCTACAATGTTTACATCTTTATTCATTTACAGCAGAAGTGAAGGTATGAGCCTCCTCCTCCTTCTACAGCTGAAATATGTTATATAACTTCATTATCATATACTTACGATTACACTATGAATCCTTAGTCTTAGTTTCTCATCCAACGATTTTTCTCCTTCCATCGCATCGGGCCAAGCCAACCAAACAAGATTCTGATTCTCTCAGCTCAGCGAAGTATCGTCATGTATCTTTTATCTCTACCTCTCTCTCGTCTTTTCACTCGTTATACAGATACAACCAACGACCAAGGCCAAGCAGATTCATTTTTTCTTAACAAAAATAAGTACGTACGTATACCGAACTTAGTCCAATCCATGGACTCTCATTCCCTTGTTCGTGTAGTTGTTCATGACTTCACTCTTTCTGTACCTACGCAGTGAGTGAGTCTGTGAATTCTCTGCACTCCTCGCTGCTCGTCTCGTTGCATCTTTTCGTAACGGAATGGGTTGCAGCAGGAGTCTTCTTGAACCAAACGCCACATGATATGTAAGATGTTGTGGACTCATGTAATGTAGCCTCCAGGAAGGAAGAGCACACAAACATTCAAAAAAGATTATTGCTCTGGGCTTTTTTTATTTGATTCACAAACGATAGCTATCCATTCCATGGACAAAATTACAGGGAGCCTTCTCCACAAAATTGTGCCGTCTTTCATGATCACTCTCTTTTGTCTGCGTATGTCGTTCGGATGCACAGCTAGCTGACGCTGTGCTTTTTCTTTGTAAATTTTCACTAATCGACAGGGATCTAGTTACTCGAACCCCAAGAAAACCCACAGGCCTGTTAATGATCACCCTTCTTAACCGCCCTCTCATAACCTATCCATTCCTCACAAACAAAACATCAAAAGCATCATATATGCAAAATTTCCCAATCAAAACTCAAGCACGCAAATAACTGTGGTTTCCGTCGACCAATCTTCCGTCTGCCGTGTCCATCCATAATGTGAATGTGAGTGAAAACGCAGAGGTACACCTTTCCATCAGAATCAAATCGATGTCCGACTGTTCTGACTCAGTATGTGTATTTACAGCAGACACGATAGCTAATCATAGGTGACCTAGTATGCTTCATGCAACATATTCATAGTCGTAATTATAGAGAGGAGACCACTAGCATCCCATCAAAATCACTTTTCTTCATGTCTACAGTATTTTTAAGATCTAAGAGTTTTGTTGACGTCTTAATAAAAATCAATTATCCTTCCCCATACGTGCAACCCTCAACTCCTCATTCTCATTCACATTAACCTGGCTCATACATAAATTGTGCTGTCTCTCCGCTTCGAAACCAATATTGATTTTTCTACATGCAGGCAATGGCAAAATGATGACCGTAGAAGATTCATATTCATGGGTAAACGTCCTAAAAATCTGAAATGCAAATAATGAGCACTCTCGTGCAAAATTTGATGACTTGATTTTGGTTCCCTGCTGCTTCCAACTCAACAGGTGGTTTCTTCTCAGCCATCGCTAGCTAATTCCCATTTTTTTCTAGTCACTTCTCCACTCATCTTCTATTTTACCCTTGAAAGAACACAATCATAACGAACACAATTGAGACAGCTTCCCTTCCTTCCCCTCTCCATTTCTCCGGTCATAATTATGATACAAACACGTAAGGCAGACTCCAGTCCAGGACCAAACAACAATCCAATTTGAGTCGCTGACTATTCTGCGTATACATATGGATATGGAGCGTCCCATGGAAATTAATCAATCAGTTTCCTTTCTTGGTTCCAATCCTTTTGGTGATGCCTAATACCTATAGTTCAAGCAGAAATACACCAGGGAGTTGCCAATATGTAAGATTCCCTTAACATTTGCTCTGTTCGTCTTACTTGATCATCTGTCATTCCAGTTGCCTCAGAGGGTGTGGTAAGCCAGGAAAACAAATGGACCCATTACTATCAACTAATACGTCCCAACGGGTCTCAAGCTGTTAATAAATCTTGCAATCCTACTCAAACACAATAATCTCTCATCGGATCCTCTTCGTTCAAGCTCAAGCGAGTAGTCAAGAGAAAGCTTCCAGTAAAAACTCCACCGCAACTCAAGTTAGAGTAACAGCATTCCATTGAGGAACAAGAGCAAACAATAATAAGCAACATTTAGGGGAGGTTTAGCTGCAGTGTTTTAAATTGCGAAAGCATACCACACCACAGGGCTAAAGACATCAAATAAAATAAGAGTCAAACATTTAGCATAGCAATACCAACCTGTCACAAGCATGCATGTAGACGCAGCTCAGACGCGTAAATAATGGAACTCCGTGACCCGGTAATGTGTATAAAAGACATTCTTCACATCCTACCTAATTTCAGGAGCATAAATTATCCACAGATAGCAGAAGAAGAACCAAAACTGAAAAGAAAGACTTCTCTGGCTTTCTGTAGGCCAGAGTAGGACTCACAATAAAAATGTGCTTAGACACTGGAACGAGTAGTGGCAAAGCCTTTGGCCCCGGGACGTGAGTGTGGGACGAGATAAT
Organism: Ptenothrix huangshanensis; assembly: GCA_036851915.1. Lineage (NCBI taxonomy): Eukaryota > Metazoa > Arthropoda > Collembola > Symphypleona > Dicyrtomidae > Ptenothrix > Ptenothrix huangshanensis. The sequence continues at coordinate 21,779 of JAAXYX010000458.1, forward strand.
CACTAGACCAGAGGAGAGAGAAATGTCTTCTTCACCAACCCATTAATAAAAGGAGATGAATCTCCACTTGAGGCGATGAAGGAGAGCCGATCCTAAATTTCTTATTTTAATTCTATATTGCTTCCCAACCAAAACCACCCTCTTCTTTACTTTTTTTCCCTTCCTAACTTTGTCTCGTATACGTACCACGACGACTGCATAGCATCAGCTGAACTGGACTCAAAGTTACCTTTCTATTAAGTAACTAAACCCTCAACTGACACATCAGAATTTTCTCTAGCCCCACTTGTAGAAAACTGACATGACTCCCTTACCTTTACAATAAAGTATACAGGCTACCTTACCAAAATCTAAATATGTACCGTAGTCCACAAATTACAAGCTTTTTATGAATGATTATTCATGAAAACCCGTATACGTAGGTATGAACATGAATAATTTAATATTATTCTCGTTTGAACGGAGAATAGACCAAGACGAGTTATTCACAACTCACAAACAACATCCATACCTACACTATTCTCTTTGCTTGAGTAATCAACATTTTGGAGAGCGACAAGAGCGGAGATTTATGAGGAGACCCTACAAGTTTCCACGGTGAAAAACCCACGAAATTTATTAGTGTGAAGCTGTTTAGCTCAATTAGTGTCGAGTTATGATGAGATAGCGCACTCTGAATTTTAATCACAGAGCTGAGAAGATAATCAACCACGGAACTTCACTACCTCCCTCTCATTTCCCCCAACCCAATTATTATGTACAAATCCGCTATATCCAAAATCACCAATCAAATCACTCCATTACGCTTCTTAATCCAACAAAACTAATTCAGATAAACCTCCACCTTCATGTACAAGGAAAAATCGTATTAGGAGCAAATCTTTGATTGTATTGTAATTGTAACGTCATCATAAAACATCCTCAATCTCACCAACAAGTGAAGTCATTTCACTCTGTACTCCATTCCACAAGACAAGAAGAGCTCAAGAACTGGAATGTCTATAACGTTGAATTTAACACCTGGGCCGTGAAACGTAAATTCTTTCGCCATCATTCCGATGCACTGTTATTTTATAACTTGTACAATTAAATCCGGCCCAGGCACTTGCCTACTTCGCTTGGAACTGATACAGTAGATACATGTATACTTGTTTCACAGCGACGTCGACGACCATACCTATTCCTGTACCCTACAGGAACTAACTTTAACTTTTGCTGATGTCTTTGTTCATGCCAAGCATCTTGCAGCAAGCATATAGCATGCAGTCCGAAGGATCGATGATGGTAAAGTAATACTGACTCATAGTTAACATGGGATAATTTATTGTGTCGTCCCAGCCCAGGATCTTTTTACCACTATACAAGTTCGGAGTGAACCGTCATACTTTCAAAGAGCTAACAAAACCCCACAATTGTCCCTCTGCCTATCTGTAGATGAAGTCTACCTTTGGATCTTTATAAAAAGTCAAAAGTCAAAAGCTGAAGATGAAGAGAGACTACGCCTTCACATAATAAGAAAAGAAGCGGTCCGAATCCAGTTTAATCTACCCTTCCATCAACTCCACTGGCTGAATTTTCCTGGGCCTACGGAAAAGTTGCTCGACGTTTAAAACTGGCTACGGAACTAAAGGACCAAGATCAGCAGTGGTCCTGTAATAGTAACATCAGCAGCATCCAGCACGGATCAGAAGCAACGGCAGCAGTACCAGCAGCCGAGACATCCTACTAAATACAACAACGCATCTCTGTTCCATTTCTGTGTCGTGTTCCATTCCATGTTGGCCTATGCATCTTGTCGACGGAGGAAAAAGCTACCAACTATGCCAGTCCTTGTGCAGGATCCTACCTCCCAACATTTTACCAAGTGGCAAGTAAATATACACGTTGAATTTCCAGAGTGGAAATTCCGAGCAAACTGTGTACAACTAGAACTCGTTCTTAAATCTTAACCTCGACCATCTCACTTCTTAATCTTGACAAAAGGAAAACGAAAAGATTTACAAATCCCGAGTTACTCTGTTCTACCGTCACTTTTGTACAATAATCTTGACACAACAAACAATGTATCTTCCTGATTATACAGGGAGTCTACTTAACCCTCCATTGATTAACGATAGTGCATTATGTACGCCCGTTGACACTCTACGACTACCTCGTGCATTCCTTCATGCATTCCTCTCATCATACGAATTGTCTTCGTCTGCGGTGTTAAGTGTAAACTGGTTCATGTCTTCAATGAATAGGGGACAAATAGTCCCAAAACAAAAAGAACCTAGGTACTTAAACTGACAAAGATTGAAAGATTTAATAGCTTCGAAATTTTGCAAAATCCTGCTCGAAACTCAAAGACAAAACTGGGTGAGAGCAGCTAGGATATTTTGCTCCACTCCAGTTAGTCCACTAATCAGATGCATAGTTCCTCTAGAATGTAATAACTAGGACATGAAGCAGATGTGAAAGAATTGAGCTTCACTTTTCTTGCAGACGATAATTAAACTTGTATTTGTTAGTAAAGGAAACAACTTCAGTGGATTTCAATGTAAGCACTCGAACAAACGCCATTATTAGCATCCAGCAAACCTCCTCATGCAAACACACACACACTTACTCACTTCCCCAACAATGATAAGGTTTTACTTTAAGTTACTCAAGAAAACACGATCTTATTTTTTCTGTTTCTACATGTTCCAAGCCTCAATTCCACACCATAACTATGCAGACGCGCCATACAATGCGTCTCGATGTGCGTGAAACCCAAACCCCGCGTAAAAAACATTGTGTACACCCACAAAAACATAGTTAAAAAATTATTCCATTCATGAGCAAACAGAAGGAATGAAGACTGAAGAGTAAAAATTACTGCACAAGACAAGCCCCAGTGCACCCACCCCATCATACCACAAATCCGACTTTTGTCATCCCTTGACTCTCATCTGGTAAATGTCTCTAAAAATACTACGTTGATCATTACAACTTCATATACCATACCACTCCATTCCATGGAACTGGAAACTGGAAATCCTCGCTAAACTTATGTTAACCCTTTGTCCAAACAAGAGACAATTATACCCATTTAGTAGCCTGTTAGACGGGCTTTTCAAGTACCTCCTCAGGGCCGAGTCAATATTAGACGTAGCGTATCTCCCGCTTTTACAAACTAATAGGTAAACATTGTGTAACTGTTAACCATCTCGCGTCACAGTTCCTGTCGTTTAATTCATTAACATTTTAAAGCAAAAGATAACTGCTTCCACCATGATTTCCAGGCAACTTAACAAACTCATTCCATTCACCATTACCAGTCCAAAATGTAGCAACGGCTATTAGTCTTTCATAGTAAACCAAACTGTAATGAATAACCGTGAATATAACAGCAGTAAATGCAATCCCTCGTTTATGATACCCAACTAGATAGTGCTGCTGGAGGTACCGTTCCCAAAAATGTGCACCGCTTTTCCTTGAAAAATGAGTTCCTTCGATCTTCTAGATCCAGTTGGATCCCTACAATATAAAACCAATAATCAGGCGTATGAGAGTCCTAAAGTCTAAATCAACCTGCAGTGAGCAAACCACTGCAATCCACACGGTCTATACAAACGTTAAAAAATTGACCAACTAGGTATCCACTTTTCTAAATAAAGCAATTAATTTATATGGTATCTTTACTGAAACGGTTCCACAAAAAAGTTGTAAGGTTCATCTGCAGATAGCCAGACGATAATAATAATAGGTACCTACCTATCTAATTCATGGGAACCAAGTCTTGACTCCCGACATTTACAGCATGAATTTAATGCCTTTTATAAACACTGGACTAGGCAAGTTAGAATAGAATACTGAACCAGTGAACATCGAACATGCAGACTGATGTTGTTGTCAGTAGGACGCTCGTGTATCTGGTTGGTGGTGGACTACATACCGTATAACTTTAAAAGGTTAAATTTTAAAGCGTCCATAAAGAGACTTTTAAGATGCATTTCAAAACACATCGTAGACAGAACCCCTGGTCCACCTCTGTACTAAACAAGAGCCGAGGACATAAATCAGGCCAAGAAACCGTAGAGCTTAAGAAGAGCCAACTAGTGTAATACATACAACCAAACGAGGCTCGGAAGTAAGTGCTACTAATAGTGAAAATAAGAAATCTTCGTCTGCGTATTGCTTACTGCTGCATTTCTACAGATATATATAATAGATGCACACCCTATGGATAGTAGTGACAAATAATACGAACCAGAGAGACGTCTACATACATAGACGGAAAGCGTAGAGCGTTGAAACAGAATGTGAAGTCTTTTGTGCATCTGAAAGTACAGTGAGTATCTCAGATGTAAGATGAAGCAAGCTCAGTACACTGATTACAATAAGAAATCTAGTGGGTTGGATTCATTCCGAGTAGGAACAAGATGAAACGGGTGAGCAGATCACGCAATCAGGGGAGGCAATCAAGATGAGAGAGGAGTGCTCCGAGTGATTCCAGTGTAAAAACTTTTCTAGTTGAGCACTGTTTCGGCACACAAGATGCGCTGATTAACCTGCACGACGAGTCAATAAAGATGCCAATAGTTTTACCTCTATTAGCTCAGCTTACGGCTCATACTTTATACGCTTCAGAGTCCATGCGTCTATTGTATGTTTTTACATAACATGGACAATCCTTAGATTTATACCCCCATGATGCATGTGTACACAGAGTACCAAGTACCATAGACTCTGTGTACCTGTACACTAAACAGACGTATACATAGATTACATCCCATGAACAAATCATGGATATTCTCTCAAACTCATTGCAAGGTATGAAAACTTTCAACTTGAAATGGACAACGTACAAATGAATCTAATCCAGAGGGTGTTTACTCCCAGATTTTACATGTACTCATCGGTGTCTGAATTCCTATTTGAAACTATTATCATCATTAAGACAGGCCCATCCCAGTCGAATCCTACGAGCGTGGTTATCTGTGGTGAATGAAGAAGGTAGACGGTATGCTGGAACTGCACTACAATACCGACGAGTACATTATACACATGACGACAATAAGGATCCACCTCGTGTCAGCTTATTCATCAAGCTCCCATCAACTCCATCACAAAAGTAAACTATAAAAGAACACTGACGAATACATGGATTTCTTCACTTACTCTAATCCCTACATTTTCACCCGTCAAATGGTTCTGTTCCACTCGAATAATTGTGTAAGATCCTTGGCTTAAGCTTCCCTCAAGAAAGGTCAAATAATGCTCCTAAATTCTCACAGAGCATGCATAAACACGCGTAATAACGTTGGCACAATACGTTGATTTTGTATGCATTACATCAGCATTTACACCAACTTTCGATCCCAGGTTTACAAACATATATTTATGTATGGCGAGCTAAATATAATCTGGACTTCAGGTCCTAGCCATAAATTTATAGTCCTTGTCTTCACGGCCGATTTCCCTTACTCTCAATTTATCACAATATTTTTCTCTTAATTTTTATAACTGCAATTGCAAGTACTACTATATTATTAAATTTACCCCCAACACACTATAGACATTTGACAACTAGAGAGTAAAACTCTCGAAAGTCTGGTCAGGTCCATCGCTCTTAGGACGAAATCATACACTTGAACTGGATAGAACATTGCGGCTTTTGTTTCCTGATGGTAGTAGCCCTCCCATTACCCATAGGTATTTACGACTTGTGTCGGTTTGGAACGAAATGCAGCCTGTTTCTAACACTTCACAACATGGATTTCTAAAGGTCAACACTCGGTGCACCAGCGTATGGTTTGGCAGCACACCATTTCTTACAGAAGTTTCCTTTTTACGCATTTGTTTGTTTTCCTTCCCTTCCAATGCTTCAGGTTTCGTGTTTTAAAGAACAATCAAATGCCATAGAACAGTTTTGAGACCGTCATGCCGTTAATTACTTTAAATAAAGAAATAAAGTATCATAAGCATCACTCCTGGGCTACAGTAACAAATGTGATCAGCATTTTTCCCACCACGATTTCGGATAGCAGACTGAAGAATGCAACAATAGATGCAGCCAAACAAGTATGCACCATAGAGAAGGTACTACTTGAGATTAATTTTTAACGCTCTTGATTTGGGAAGTTATTTCTCCCAGTTGTCTTGCTTGCACTACTATGCACACAACAGCAAATCTCCGAAGTGACAACTAGAAGAGCACTTCAACTTCTGACATTGTCTTTTTCAATGACTACCCTTCAGATGCTTTGCCTCACTAAACATCTACAATCTGAAGAACATTATCCCCCGCTTCTGCTCAAGCATACTTAAACAAAAAACGTCGTTCCTTTCGTCTGGCTTCATCAGACTCATCTTGACTCTGCTTCGAAGTAAACGTGTAACAAACAAAGCTAGAAACATGAGATACTTTTTCCTGCCAATACAGCACTGTGCATTGTAAGGGCTTCATCTTCACTTCTTCGCTAAGCAATGATTATTACCGACTCCATCGACAAATCCATCCAAGGATATCCGAATCTTCGATACTATTCTATACTAAAACAATTTTCCCGCCTCCCTTAACATTTCCACACTCCACATGAAGTAAAAATAATAACATTTTGACTTGAATTTGTCGCTTTCCCAGGGTAGATATTCGATATTATGTTTATTCTCCTTTCAAGAATGTATTTTTCGTGTATAAACATTTCACATTTCTAAATATCTGTTTATAAAACTGTGACAAGGAGGTTTCGTATCCCTCCGTCAAAGCGCATAATGCTATTTCAAGCTATTTATTATATCGAAAGTACTGAAACGCAGTTAAAAATGTGGCTCCTACATAACCATAGGTTTCAAAGGTGAGTGGGTATACTAAATGCTACACATTTGAATGAAGTCCTAGATGTCCTTTAATTTAATCCAGTATACCAACATTGATACACCATTCGAGCATAATACATATGATTATTTACCTGCGTGCCGTGTATACAAGATCGTCATCAATGATTACAGTCAAAAAAGTCATAAGCAACGATCGTAGGGATCGACGCTCTCAGGCAAAATCTTAACTCCGGGCAGACAGTATGACAGTGAAACGCTCAACCCTACCCACTTCACTTCAATCAAAATCAAAGTCTGTGCAACTAACTTCAGTTCAATTTTCCTTCCAGTCAATTTCAATCCAATTTAAAACCAACAAATGCTTTAAGAGAGGGCCTAAATTTCGTAAAGGAATTACAGACAAAGATAGTCTAACTGCACTGTTGACCTGTACGACGCTGGTTACTCCTGGGATCCCCAATACTGGAAGTAATCAACGTGTCAGTGCAATCTATATTCGTCTTGTAATTCTAGCCATCAGCTACAGCACATGCACAGGTGACAATGCACTCGCTAGTTCTTCCTACATAAACTTCCTTCTCTACCAATGTATTGTTTTACACTTAAGTTGCTACTGCCTCCCAAAGTTTGATTCTATCTATAGGCAACCTATTCTCCATGCGATGCTATAGAAGCTCGATGATTATGTACATATAAGCTGAGTAGCTGAGCGTACCCACCCAAAATCAGTACCTAAAATGTGGAACATTTTGAACCTTTCAAATAAGATCTTACAGCATGCTCACAGATTGTTGAAAAGAACATTTCCCTTCTCAAAATCTGGATGAAGTAAAATGAAACTGGAACTGACACGGTACAAGGTGGCAAATGAAGTGGTGAAAACAAGTCTTCCTCTTAACACTAGTCTGGTCACTCTCCTCACTTCATTACACCCTGGTTGAAGAAATGAGGCTTTACCACACGTAACATTACCCTGAACACTCTTACCACTGATGGTGACCACTCTTCCGTCAATCTTCAATGCTACTCAAGCAAGCCGAATGACCAAAGAATTCATTCTAAACCTTATCCAACTCCGACGTCACGCTGGAAACTCTTGCTATGTACTTCGACGATACTCTAATATAAACAGAAAAGTCCACTATAAGACCCTACCACAAGTTTTGATAGCATATATTAAGCCCGGTATTACGACGAATTGATACAACTTTATGAACATGCAGCGGGAACCACTAAAGTTCTGTAGATGTAAGGTCTAATTCCAACATTACCTACCACTGAACTTTTAATTTACTCAAGTATGGTAGCCAATGTTCTCCTGCTGAACAATTTCAACTTTTATACGTAAACGTAGGGTTGTGATGAATGTAACAATTTTCCAGCCTTCACCTCTGCACTGGCTCCACGCAATAACATAATGTGGAGACAACTACCTACCAAAGTGTTATAAAAACCACTACGTTGCGTTAGTAAAGCTAGCCTAGCGTGAATAATTTTTTCACTATCAGCACACACACACAATCACAGACACACACACTCACCACTAACAACATCTGAAGCAAGTTACCTTTGAATTCACGCAGACAGAAAACATTACCTTGGAATCTACATAGTTATCAAAATATTCTCTAGTCCGTACTACGCGTCCAAATGGAATATACATGCACCAACATCCGTGTATTAGATTACGCGTGTTTCCTACTAAAACATATGAGACTAAATGAATTCTAGCGTGATACTATGGATGAGGTAATTATAACACAGTGTAAATGAAACACCATCAGGGATATTGTCTTACGATATGCGTACGGTCAGCGGATCATTATTATTCCCCTTGAAATATAACGTTAATGGCAATGCATGTAGGAGAGAAGAAGAAATAAATATATTTTCTAAGCAGACGCTTACCCATGATGTATTGCATGAATCCGGGCTGCAGCGGCGGCTGCTGCTGCTGTGTGTGGCTCCCACACATTATGATGACTTCGCTGATCCATGGACAGGCCACCGAATGGTGAAAACGGAGAAAAACTCAGACTTGGTGGAAATCCAGCACCGCTACTACCTGTCATCGATTTTTCAGGCATTTTATTAACTATTCGATTTTCACTCAATCAATCAAAATACAGCACTTTACGGTTGCTTGTTTGCTAATACAATTTCCTTTGTGTTTATTGATCAGCATTTTGCTTTGTTTTTTTACTTATACGCTCTCACTTAAACCCACTGTTCAAGTTCACAGTCACCTCTGCTTAAATTAAAAAGTTCGGAGCAAAGAAGCATGTCTTGAAATTCGAAACTATAAACTTTGTCACACTGCCAAGTCATTCCGATCCTGTAGTCCACAAACTGTAGGTGCTTACTAACAGCAACATCTCTTTAATTGAGTTATTAAAACTGAAGAACGTTATAAAATGCACTATGCTCACAACGTTTTGAATTTTCGATTTACTTTCATCGATGGCAGTGGAAGTAACGAAAAAAGTTGATAGTATGGTTGTGCGAGTGTGTACGTGCAAGTTAAAGCTTAATAAACACTTGAGCGTCGAGAATTGTTGCCTGTTGCGTTGTCGGGGTAGAAGAGAGCGAGACGGTGCCCTTCCAAGCAATTGCAGCTCTAAAACCCATCTGAGATGACAGGCCTTGCTTACAACTCAACTAAAGTTGCCTGACCACTCCTTGCTCTGGGCTATGAATTCCTCGTACTCCTCGTTTACTTTGCTCTACTGATATATATGTATATGGCTGTCAAGGAGTCCTCTCGGTACTCTTTCCTTCAGTTTGGGCCCTAAGTTTCAATGCCGCCGTCGTCCCTACAAGTACCAGGGGATTCATGAAGACACCATCTTGTTGCTCTTTCTTCTCTCTCTCCTACGCACGATACATTATCTTTCCTATCCCTTCCTCAGTCCTATTCTTACAGTCCCTTCAAATGTACATGTTCCGTGTAACAAAACAACAAGGCAACTTGAATAACAACAGCAACCCATTTCTTCCACAGCCCAATCTTACAAGTCTCAACTACAGAATAAAGTCCAAGAAAGGAAAATTTTATCAAATATTCTCATTCACTTTGACTGACGGTTCAAAAGTTGTACACTATACAAGTGTAAATATTACCTTCCAATTAAGGACTGCTTTCCATCTCCCTGCGTGCAGCTTAAGATATTAAATAGATTATTTTAAGTTGCTTAGCTTTTCACATTGGTATTAACAACTGTAGGCATATAATTACATAGTTCGTTCCTTTCACCTCTTCCTTAACTTCCCCAAGTTTTCACGAACCTTCGGAATACCAGTTGCTTTGTTTAGAGAGCGCTGATTCAACGGTGTTGTCGCCTTTTTTTGCTGACAAGATAACTACATTCTCCAGCATGTAAGTTCCCAGTCAAGTACATTAGGTAGCGAGCACAGGAAAGAGAGGACAACATAATGAGGGATATAATTATACTACGATATGAACTGCTATCCACATACTCTTTCCATCATGTACATGGTTTCAAATAGTAAAAGTTCCTAGCTAATTGCTTGAAGAAGAATGAGATGCAGCGATCTTCCGTTTGAACACACATACCTACGCACCCATGTATATGCTCACGTCGTGAGGAACCATATCATAAATTCTTACATATAACGCTTGGAAAGTGAGAGGAGATGCGTAAACCTCGGGTTACTAACTACCACGAGAGTTGATGGACGACGAAAGCTGAAAGCGATCAAATGATAGTATGACACGAGTTAATTGACAGTTCGGACCTTTAAACAAGATGAGCCGAAACACTGATCCTAGCATATGCTTCAGATTCCAAAAGTACATGGGCCCTGACATGGAATTCCACAACAAGAAAATCAACCTCCTGGTACTGATACACAGAATCTGTCCATGTTAGCTCACTGTTTTTCACTGCGGCTATCATTATACAAGGGTAATGCCATTTTCAATTCTGATCCTCATCCTAAATACATCAGTCGTCAAAAAAGTGACTAAAAGGCAATAATAGTGGGAACAGAAGGTATGAAAACGGGGAAAAAGGTACAGTCATCATTTTTCTCCACCCAATCCAACTAGTCAAGAGTAGTGATCCTCATTTTCTCGCCGCTGAGGTTCATGGGCTCGCACCCTATTTGTGAAAACTGACTGCCTCTACCTCACACTTATGTCTGGCCCCTGCGTCATGCCATTCGGTAGGACGAGGATGATGTGGCTTACTGTCCGTATACGTAGCGAGAATGAGACGCGAACGAAGATGAGACGTGTTGTTGTTACCTTTCTATTATTTCATCGAAAGTTCCTCTTACCCAATTTCGGTGGACTAACTCTGCCACTGACTGTAATGAGGAGCCCATTTATTACACTCTTTTGAAATGCCATGCCTGCCATCACCCCCTGGGGATGAAGTACATAGAAAACGTCGCTGCGAAAAAGGGCAACACTGCACATTCTTAAGAAAACTCGCAACAAAGACCTTTTCAAGTCCTCTCTTTCCAGCTCAAGCCAACTTAAATAAGTGCCCAAATAGTCTTTATTCTGTCGAAATTCTCCGGCTTACTCAAATATTAAGCTATCGTGTATAAAGAGCAGATACCTGTAACTAAGCAGGAAATTCACCAGTCACAATCGGTAATACTCAACGCTATCTTAATTTACTGGTTCCAGAGTCATGATACAGTACTACACTGCTGGGAACTAACCAATATATACATAAATGCCTAATTTGATACAATAAGTAGGAGGGTCGACGGTACGGCAGTTATTCGTGGCATCCATCACATATCGTTGCTATCATGCATAAAAGTAATAAAATCCCCTTCAATGAACTCAATCAAGAGCAGTTTATTGCTTAAAAAAGCGCCACTTGAGCTATATTTCCACTGAACCAGGAAGACCTTAAAAGCGTAAAAAGATTGAGTTGCACCCTCGACAAAATTACATCTATCAGCTCAACTAAATCAAGTGTTAATTTTTTCCCAGGCTACCAGAGAATTACGTGCATCACACACATCCTAAGTGGGTACATTACTCTCAATCTCAATTCAATGGCTTTTGTACAAGGAAACCACAAAACTGTCATCGACGACATTTGATCCACACCGATTAGATAAAATAATTTGCTATTGAATCCGATCAACCCCTTGACCCAGCCCACTTTACTAAAGGTCCTTTATCACACCTTGGATAGGACAAAGATTTATTCAATTCAAAATCTTAGAAAAATCAGACATACGCATTTATCAAGCGGTGACAGGAACCACGAGGAACCTTTAAATAGCGTTCAGTATCACTAAATGTTATTTTGATCGATGCCCAGCCCCTCTTCCTCAGATTTCCAATATAGGGCAGGTAATTTGTAAAGCAATGAATACAACAACTAAATACGTGTCAACATTTAGGAAAGTTATTACCTACACCAAACTGAAACTTGTAATATTTTCTGACGCCTTGAACGGATTGCACAAGCTCAATAGTTTAATTCCGGCCTACCTTTTATAAAATGAGAATGGGCGAATTTTTAATAATGATTCGTGTCAAAAATAGAAGACGTACGGTACACCTTCGTATTTTACAAAATGTAATGCAAACAATATATCAGCTAATCTTAGTAGAACAGACGCTGTCATCAGTGTCATCATCGATCATTTTTACTTCTTAAAGAATGTATATATTCGACTTTGGCACTCAGTATAGACTTATCCAATTTTAACTGATTGTGGTACATTTGATAAAGTCTGTGTCCTTTAATGAAAACCATTACCTGTAATTTCTACTTTGCATCTATTGAGCTGATTTAAGTCAAGTGAACAAAACAAACTTACTAAATTAAACTTAAGCTCCATTGGAAATTAGAAGTAGCATAACTTGTGCCTTTTGACGATTATAAGTAATCAGGTATGTATATATACTTATAATTCTGAGGAAATACGTTTATCGAACCCTAATTACGTCCAGAAACACCACTACAATCGCAAAATCTATTCGATTCGGCGTAGACGATTGAAACCTTCAACGTAAATTTAGCTAATAAGGTCAGCAGGACAAGTTAAGTAAGTAGGTTAGCTTTAATAACACTGGATGGAAATTTTGTGAACATGTTATTTACAGCTGTCACCAAACACAAAACCTTTCCGGACCTTCGCCAGACCATCCTGCGTCAAATGAATAGCTAATTGTTTTAAAGAAAACAAATTGGATAGTATCGCAAGGTACAGCATGATCAGACGGCTGGAAACTAAGCGTAAATATTATCGTCAACAGTAATAACAAGGAACCTCCAGCGTCCTTGCATTCTACTGATAGCACTCGCGATAGACATTTATACAACCGAAAGCTAAAATAAATAAACTTTCAACTGTAACAATGGCTCGACGAAGCTGGTAGTATTCTATATGAACGTATGTAACTCCCAATAATATGCTTTAAGATAAAGTAATTGAGGTCGTGACCTGAGAGAATGTATTATTTTGTTGTAGTAAATCAAATTGATTTAGACCCTAATAAAAATGGTCAACTGCAACCCAAGTAAAGTCTGTAACTATATAAATGCCTGGACACCATGGAATAACAACTACAACTGTAGGTATTGAACGATCCAAGTAATAAAGCTCTCTCGAGAAAGAGGTTCACTTAGTCGATCCCGGGTTGACCACCATATCGAAAACACCAGTTGTGGCCATGGCCACCGTAATCGGGCCTACCATAGATTGTGTTTCCTTGGTTGTCGTCTATACAACATCCACGAACAATGCAACTCAACTTACTAAAATCGAAACCCTATTTCACTTTATGAAGAGATCAGAAAAAACTGGATGAATTATGATTCTAGGCTGGGTTGAAGGGCAATCCGTATCATACCGTATACATAGCTATCAACGCAATCCAATGCAAGTCTTGAATAAAAAAAATCATAATAAAAACGTTTCTCTGTCAATCAAGCTTCCTCCTATGAACGTTATCATTATGTGAGCTCACGTCAATATACTGCTACCGCTCCAGCTACTATTCAATTCATCCTTAAAAGTCCATCAGCAGTATCAGCATGCTCTTCTTCAAATCAAAATTAAATACATTCACAAGTATTGCGTCCTAAATTATTACTTATGTAACTACTCAATAAAGCAACACAAATATAAGCACGCCTCATCAAGGATTTCGAATTTTAGCCAACAATAGATACCGAATCCCAACTGACTGGTGAATACTTAGCGGCCTGATCCATACAGAGTACGATTCAACCAATGCTTACGCACCTCTACTATAGCTACGTAATATTATTCTAGAATTTATCTCAATCATTCAGTGAATCCCTCTGATCGGCATTCACTATGACTATATAAAGCAATCAAATCAAAACCCAATTCAATTGAAATCATCTCAACGAGATACCCTGACAACAATAAGAGCATTACTACACACCACAAAAGTGTAACGTTCTAACAGCTCCAGCCCACATATTCCAGACCAGACCCAATGCCCTTCTAAGCCAGAGTTATCCACACATTCATGTAAAGAATTAATTTGACTCTTGTCACCGGATTCATCGCAGGATTAAATATTTTAGTTGTAAAAATATTTCACTTATTCAACGACGGTCTGGAATGCAGCGCAAGTCTGTGCGTCTGACTGAGGCTGTACTGCTAAAGGAATTGTCAGGGTGCTTGCTTGCTCACATCTGTGATGACTCCGACGACCATGTTCCACCGTGGTGAAAATATTTTTGATAGGAGGAAAGCTATTGTTGAGACAGACAGCAGGGTGTCTTTCGTGATATAAGTCATGGTAATGTCAAGTGGACGGGACACTCCAGGAAACCAATGATGATAATACATTCATTTCGCTCGCATAGATCACTCCATATGAAGTTGACTTCCATTCTGTTTCCATTTCCTCCAACTGTACAAGACTCGAGAATAAGTTCAACGCCGTTCTACAGTTGGGACGAAATTTGACTAAAAGTATTCGTACAACCCCCGATGATACCTTGGTCATGACTTACGTCGAACCAGAACAAGATACATGTGAGAAGAGACCAAAGGCCAACCACCGACCCGAGTCGAAAGTATGTACACACGTTGATTACATATTACTTTCTATCATTCTATTCTTACCCATCCGACAACCATAAATAACTCCTTGCTTGCCTCAATTCAAAAGTAAAGTTTCTTTATGGTTTTACATTCAACTGTCTCAATTTAATCTCTCATGAAATTGCCGTCTCAACTCTTCTCAACGTTTAACATGGACGTACCACATAACAACATGATCACTGTAGTACTGGATGAAATATAAGATGTGAGACCGTATCTAAAATGTAATTATAAATGAATTCAATTCCCATTAGACTATATATGTGCTATCGGAAGGATACTGCAACTCAGTGGGTGCTGATAGAGAGACTCTTTACTGTCCATCATTGATACGATAATCGTTATCAATTAATGAGCTTTGACTGTTAACACTTACAAGTGCTAATATGACAATATAACATGTCATGTCAAGCAAACCACTTTTAACAAGCTTCCACAAACAGGAGTCAGGAGTCAAGTGCTAAACTAAACATAAGCACAAACTCCTTGGATATATTTATGTAGAGAAAAGCACTTGAGTAGCTGATGATGTGAAGAGCACACAAACTTTTTTATGTTCACCCATTCAGTCAAAACCATTAGGACAGTTACTGCATAACTGAAGCAAGTCACTTCCATGCCGTACGGAGAAGCCAAACAGCAATAATTGACTAAATATTTACACAGTTTTCAGTCAATACAACGTGCAATACTCAGAGCTCTTGTATCTTATTGCATGTATCACGTATCTATATAGATGTATAAATAATACCAAGCGTGTACGTAAGATACAAAACATAAGAAACTTCTAAGGAGTTTCCGAGTCATAAAACTCTCAGTTCATGTTTAGTCTACGATTGCTTAATTTTCTACGCTACGCCTAGAATCATTTGTGATCGACTGTCGAATCGAATCTGACAAACTATCTTGTAACCAAGTACATTATCCGCCTCGTCAACATGTTTTACATGGTCAATACGAGGTAAACTAAAATGCACGACATCTTTCGCGACTTCTCTTTCAATTCCGAAATCAAATGCTCTCCTTTTGTACCTACCTGTCATGGTATAAACTTGGAGACATACATGGTACTTGTGTCGCAGCTTGTATGAACTGTAAACGAAAATACCTATTCGAATGTCATAACATGAGCTACTTAAACACCTTACAAATGTCACATTAACGGCTTTACATTATTCACAATTCACCGCATTCCATCTTTCTTGCTTCACCGACCCTAGCTCAACGTCGATAAATAGATTTTCGACATCGCATCCGATATTAGGGGTCTAATCAAAACTCATATGATTATAAACTATGCATGGGTACGTCACGCTCGCTGGATTTCGCTTTAGTACCGAACCCAATTCCTCTTAACGTAACAAATCAACTATGATAACGAATAAACAGGCAATTCAAATACAGCAGTGTACTCACGCAAAACGGTCAGAAGAACAGGAATAACGACAAGAAAATAGGCAGCCAACTTTGCATAGAAAATATCGTGAACCTATTACTATTATGACCACCGTACCTTTTTGCTTTACGGCTTTTCGTACCTCATGTCAATACATGCACATGTAGCATACATGATTTAGCGTCATAGGCTATCTATAGGCGTCAGGACATGCTTTCAACTTCAACTTTAAGAACACTCACAGAACAGACATAAAATGGAAAATAAACGCGGCCACTTCCACTCCAGTTGTCTCGTTGGTCCACCGCAGAAATCGGCACCAGCGAAAGCAACTCCCTTTAATTCTGAACTCTGAACGATATGATAAATACTGTATGAAATACAGAATACATCCATACCTAGATACCTACCTTGTCCGCATATTTACAAAGAGGTACGCTACGCTACAACCTATACAGAAACAAGGAGACGAAATAATAATGAACTACACTATAATACTCAGAAATTCATTGTGCATTCATAATGGGAATCAAATGAAACCTAGTTCGCTTTCAGAATACAAAGTCCAAAATCCCATTCCGTCAGAGTTTAGACTTCAAGTGCCAGAAAACTCTTTTCCTCCCACAATATTTAGTATACCGATTTGGTACCTTGCAACTAACCACAGAAAGCTCAAAGAGCTCCGACACAAGACCAAGCAAGAAAGAGAGT
>JAAXYX010000459.1:0-38744 GCA_036851915.1 Ptenothrix huangshanensis
TCTTCGGATCTTGCTGATCGTTTACATGGTGAGTATGGCCAGTAACGCATATCTAGTTATACTACTGGTCTCTACTTTTAGTACTAACGCCAATCTGTAATCTGTAACACTACTGCCTACACCGAAATTAGGAGAAATTTTTTTCGAGATCAAAATTTGATAGGAAAGTACATGCGTGATTTTTAAGCTGACAGAACTAAAAATCCATTAGTGAACGAACTCAAATTTTGCGTGTACAAATTGTAGTGTATTTTAATAAACCGATGGTCTGAATAAAATCTACACACAAATACAAAGTTCACTTAACTTATTCTACACAACATTGCCCATACAAATTAGAAACAAAGCACTATTAATTCAACTGACTTAGGATTGGATTGGACTCCACTAAACATAAGTCTATTTTGAATCTTTGTTGTTCTTTTGTTGTTCCGCCTCCGCCTCCTGCGACTCCGTCAGCTTTCTACGATTTTTTCCTCGGATAATAGCTTCTTTGAACATCTTACAATAGAATTCAACTGAAGCTGCACTGTCGTCATTGCCAGGAACCGGATAGGTAATTAAATTAGGCTCACAATTGGTATCCACAATTCCAATGGTTGGTATGAGCATCTTGGCAGAATCTGCTACAGCACGATGCTGCGCCAAAACAGTGTCCAGTGTATTCATCATTATGACAAGGTCAGGCAAACGAGTGAGTCCTCCAAATTTGATCTACGAGTACGATTTAAAATAAGTACGAATTAGATCTCCGACCCGTTTTTCTGAATAATCGCACATATTCATTCATTTATACAAGATGAAGTAGCAAGAATTTACCTGAGAATTTGTCAAAACAGCTGTTTCCCATTCTCTCGTATGAGCATACTCTCCAATCTCAATGGCCGTTCTTTCAATCAGATTCATGGTAGCTGGAGATCTTGTAATGAATAAAATAATTCCTTTCCTGTATGCAATATGAGCTGCAAAATTTAAAGCTTGTCGAAGATGAAAAGCTGTTTTATCCAAGTCAAAAATTAAAGAGTCGAAACGACTTCCAAAAATAAATGGCTTCATGTTGTCGTTCATCGATCCAATCTTGTGTCCCAGGTGAACACGAGCATCGAATAAATCTCGAACGGTAAATAAATTATGTACTTGAAAGTAATCCGGATTTTGGAGAGACTCGTCTTCTGCTATCAAATCCTTCACTGTTTTCGGAAGTCAAAAGAACCACAATTTTATTACAAACCATCAACCGGACATTGACATGGATGGGTATAATAATTACATCCACTTCTTAATACAATTTTCTAAGCAAAATATGAATAATTAAATTAACTGCAGCTCCACCAGCTCCAACCAGTAATTATAGAAAATTTAACAATATTTCATAACTATACCAGGGACAATAAACTCCGGGACTTTCTGCTCCACAAAAACAGCTTGTCTCTCCTTATTATTCAACTTTGGCATTCGAGCTGGAACACTCATTGTGTCCCGCGAACTTGAATGAACATACTTGCAACAGTAATACGTCGGGTTACTTCGAAATTTGGAAATCCGATGAAGTAATCGAGAGGTTATTGAGCATGGATTCGACATTTTGAAGTCTTATTATTTAAAACTGGACAGCTATAATCTGATAATGAGCAACAAAAACAACGAATAGGACTAACGTCCAACTATTGACTATATTGACTATCAACACCAATCACCAATTGCCAATAACCTGTAACCTGTAACCTTAAAACACTGATCACACAAGCTAAATTTTCAACCGACTGAAGTCGCAAATATTTAAATTTTGAACTCAACAATTAAATTAAAAACTATGTCCAAATTGTCAATTAGTAGAATCACTTCCAATTACACTAGTCCGCAGTTAGTCAAGTTGAAGTGTAGCACATAGGATGTTTCAGACGGTTGGTTTAATTAACCATGTGATTTATCATTTAGCTGAACTTCGTAAACAATTATGATGAACAATGAACAACTGCTTCTAGACCCAAACTCTAAATAAGTTCCACTTAAAACAAATAAATTAATTACCATTCATTAATAATTATATTACATTGAATTGTTAGTTAAACGTTGAATGCTGAATTGAGTTACTGACGATGAGTGAACCTCCTTTGGATTGGATTATTGGATGTTGGAAGTGAGCCGAAAGATTTGACAAAAGGCGCTGAGTGGTGACGTCGAAGTCACTACGAAAGTTTTCATAGAGTTTTTGTTAACGTGGAAAGTGCAAAATTTACGTTGGTTTGTATACTTTCTATAGTGGAGAAGGGAAGTACTGTCACTGTGATACTGTGATACTGTATACTGTGTATAGTATTGTGTAGTGTTGGTTCGATATGAAATATTATTATGAAGACAATTAACTTCAATGGTTAACTACCGTTGTTGAGTGGTTGAGTCATCCCGTAGTCCCATCTCATTAATTGCATGGACAGTCATATGACGAATTGTTTAACACGGGACACGGGACGGTCGGCTATAGACATAGTTACACATAGTAGTAGTACTCTGGATGACTGTGACGTGAGTGTTGGTTGACGTTGACGGTCCCTATATTTATAGATTTATATACGTAGGTATTTCATTTTCATTCAATCCTTCAATCCTCGAGTCCTCGAGTCCTGAGTAATACAACTCAGGTTCTCAGTTTCTCAGTTACTTAGTCCACGTCTACAGTGCTATATTACTATTTCGCTGAATTTGATCATAACTACTACATTCCATTCCATAATTCGACGTCAACTTCGCCCTCGCCAGTCGCCAGCCCATAAACTAAAAGTAAGACAAACCGTACTACCGTACTCAGTAAACTATCATAGAAATAGACAAGGAAAAAATAAAGTAGCTTCTAAGCAGTGAATAATTGAAGTACGGGACCTCAAAGTATAGAAGAGTAATAAGAGAACAGTAGTTTTAGACCTTTTAGGTAGCTGATTGTGGAAGTTGCAAGTATAACAAAATAACTTAGCATCAAGCGTACGGTGGCTACGTGAGCGTAAGTATGATTAAACATATTATATTATTGTATATAAAGTAAGTTAGTGTTGGTTCTGTTCTATGTTCTCTATCCGTCATACGATACCATATATCATTGCAACAGCGCTCAAAGTTGGGCCCGAACTCGATTAAGTGTGTGGAGAAAGTGCGGCCAAAGAGCATTTAGAATTGACTAGTTAGTGTTGGGTCTTGTAGGCATAGTTTGGCAGTGGCACTTTGGCCAAAACCTGCCGTCTTCGTCTTCTCGAAACTCTTACGATCAGCGATCAACCTAACAGAATAAGTAAATTGATAATCATTTTCCAAATTTAAATACATCATATAATTACATTTATAATTACATATACATCTAATTAGTCGGTCGTGGGTCGTTCAAGCTTATATATCATATATAATTATCATATTGGTGGATTACAAGTGAGGATACATGAGAGCGTGAGCGTATAGTCAAAAGATTTATAGTAATAATTATTACTGATCACACTGAATCCGCCCTTTCCTCATCATTTTCTTTTAACATTTAACATATTGCTACTGGTGCTGGTAGTTCGCATTTGGATTTGGATTTTGATATTTTGAGCAGGTGGGTTTTGGTTTGATATTGAGTTACCTATTACAATACCAGGGATTGTCCTGTAATTATAATTACATTGTCTAGGCGTAGTACTTTTTAGATACGAGTAAAAGTAGTAGCATATGTAGGGAAGTTTGGGTAATTGCTTTAATTATTGAAAGTTAATATTTGAATTGCATGTTGTGTGTATAAGATCAAAGTTCATGGTTTGTCATCAGTGGCACTTACAACTTGGTTTTAATTTTGGATTTGTACAGGAGATTATTACTTTAGTAAGTTTCGTACTTACAGTTTACAATTAAGATTAAGACATTCTGATTACATTGCAGTTGCAGCTTGCAGCTGACTGATTTTGATGTGGAATGATGGAATGTGAATGTTCAGCATTCAGCATTGAATAATCACATATATACATTACGAAAGTCGTAGCACGATATGATTATGACGAAGTATACGTCATATATGTATCATATATAGTTATTATATAGGTAGGTTTAATATCAATTTTAAAATTTTATATTGGTTGGTTGGTAGGTATCTCCACGTTTGATTTAATTTAACTAGCTATGGCTTGACTTGAGCCTTATTATCGTTCATCGTATTGTATAAGCCTGGTTCAATTCTAGCATTGCATTGTACTTTTATGATTCTATTCTGTTCGAATTAATAAAATGATTGATAATTGTGGGAAAGTGGATAAAAATAATGTTTCGAGTAACTATTTCCATGTTTGTGCAGTACGATATGATAAAGCTTTGAATATAATATGATCAGTGATTGTCGATTGTTTGATTTATTTTGATCGTTAGTTATTTAGGGATGTACATATGGAGAAATTGAGAATGAATAGGTAAATTGCTGTATTACATATGTCATATGATCTATTTAGCTTTATTTTTTTATACGAGCTACTGGTATTTGGGCATTTTGTTATATTTGTATTATTATTTCGATTCTGTTGTATTCTAGTCTAGGAGCATTTAACTCCAACGCCATCCAAACGTGACTTCAATACAGTCCGTAGTTTTTACTACATAAATTGAATGGGAACAAAAGTAGGCAGTTTCAGTGTGAGATTCAGTTACTTTTTAGCCATGATTTATAATTTATCATTTATATTTATCATTTACTGCTTGGAGTTGAAAGGAAACTAGAAAGTTAAAAGGAAATGTTTAATGCAAGGTTTACGTGCTTCATTTAGTTTGTGTAGCACACTGTTTATATAATAGTTTTGATCCATTCACTTGTTTCGACGATGACGAATGCGATGACATCCGTCACTCCTGTAAGTACTCGCATTTACTAGGAAAACGAAAAGCATGTATCATAATAATCATTGGATCGCATTGATGGAGCATGTCATTCATCGCAAATCAAGTTTCGTTTGCTCTTTGTTGCTTAATTAGAATGGTATAGTAATGAAAGCATGCCTGTAGTTGTTGGTGTCATTTATAACAACACATTACAGCATTGGTACTGTTTCTCTTAAGTGCACTGCTCATATCAATGTATAAAGTTAATAATTTGTGATGACTTATTCTGGCACTTCTGTGTGGGCAGTTCAAAGGAAGGTTGAAATGCGGGGATTAGGATATTGTGATGTGGTTTATTTTGTGTACAATCGCAACTAGTGTATCAATGAACATTTAAATAAACTATAACGAATTTATTCGCGCCTCTTTGTTGTAGTACAACAGGTTTAAACATTTCGAAAACCTACAAATACCAAATGGTCTAGCGTATGCTTCCGGCTTTATTATTACCTTTATTGGAGTTCGTAGTAATTTAATCATTAGAACTAGAACTGTTAAGTTAACACAATGGTAATAATTGGAAATGTATGAATTGACTTGTTGTTGCTCTACTGCTACATAACACGTGTTTACGTAATTACTTTTATGTTATTCTTTTCCAGATTGCTGATGCATCAGAACCATATTCGAACCACATCAGATCATTAACTACACCTGAGAATTTCGGAATCGAAAACTAAATATCTGGTAGTGAAAATTTAATACCGTAACCGTAACCGTATCCGTCTACTTTTGAGCTCAGATTGGGAAATAGAAAATAATAAGTTGTTTCATTGCCTGTATAGAAGGCTTCAAGACCAAGGCTAAGACAAGAATCGAAAATAAATGTAAGTATAATAAATTAGTATTACAATAATATTATTATTGTGAAAGGTAAAGGATTTAAATTACTTTTATTGATGTGAAAATCTACAAGATTCTGTGGTGTTAAAGAGTATCTGTCAAACGTAATAATACTGGTGTAAAATTATGCATCGCATCGGTGTGATGCAGTGGTGGAGCAGAAAGTGTGACAGTTGATTACCATGCGTCAAAAAATTGACATTGTGCCAACTTTCATAACCGAGCCGTGCTGATCAGATGTTCTGCATAGTACTGAATGCGGTTACGGGATTAGCTATTATTTTTAAACAAATACTAACTTTGTGTTAAGGTAGAAACCCTTTCAATGAGATGCAAACTGGGCTTGGGCTGCTGCGGTTTAGTCTAGAAATAATGGGTTCCAGTATACCTATCTTCACTTTCATCCTTCTCAAATGTGTGGCTTTGGTATTATAGTTATGCAGCTTAATATTTGTCTGTCTGTACTTTGGTACATAATGTACTTTTGTAGTTGGTAGGTTCTTGACTTAATTCGACCATTTCTAAACAGTACTGTGTTGGTTGCATCTTTCGCTCCATCCGACTTGTACTTCATTATTGTTACAGCTACGAAATTAAAATACAGATATTTTGTTAATACAAATTCAATTCTCATACTATTTCTTCAGTTGATCAAGAAGTTTCAGCAATTTTACTTCGTAATATTTTTTCTGGGATCCATTGATTTGCTAAAATAGATTTTTTAAGTGCCTTTTACTTTCTGTTCTTCCTTGTGGACGTTCCTGATTAATCCTGATTCCACGTTACTTCATCTCATCCTGCCCTGCGCTAACATATTTTATTGAGTTCACTTCATAGTAGAACGTATTTTTGTGAATTCAAAGATACAGGTACATATAATTGCATTTTGCATTAGTTTGTGTCGTGTAAAATGTGTCTCAAAAATAGAGTATTGGCTGTCGTCGTTGTTCTCGTTGTCGTCCGTCGTCCTTAGTGTTCTCACTGTTTTTTTGTTTTTATTAGTGTAACACTTTTTGAAGAAAATCCGGTGTAATTTCGTTTTCAGTAATCCACAGTTTGTTAGTTTTGGCAACAATAAGCCCGGATCATGAAAAGCAGTACAATGGATAAAAGTAAGTCTGTAGAGTCAACTATTGCATGGCGTTTTTAATGTTGTTTTTGCAAGTGCAAGGAGCACTCCACTTCGTAAGCGTATATAGGTAATTTAAATCGTATTGCATTCGATTTGAGATATAAATTATATCATTGGGACGGGATAATCGTCACGTATTGTACATCCAGTTTATTAAGGAATATTTTTCAAATTCAGGCTACTCGTGTACTATAAAGTAAACAGCTGTTGCTGGTCTATCGTTAGCAATAATTGTGGTGACTGTCTCACCTTTTCTAAGAATTGTAGTGTAATTCTTCTGTGAGGTTACCTGCCTACTTCTTCGATCGTACCTAATATGATCTACATTGCAATAAATTGTGTATTAAGTAATTACATTTTTATGATTTTCAAAGCATGCAACTGTCGATACCATTTGTAATAGCTCGTCATAGTTGTATAATTGAATTATTTGAGCATTATAATTATGTATGGTTTAAAATTGTAGATAAATTTTTCTCACGATCTGCAGTAGTAGTTCATAACTGCTCTTAAAATGTGCCGTAAAAGAGTATCACACCAGATCCTATATAACTAGATCCACGCTTTCCATATTTCAGTTTTAACTTTTCCCTTTTAATCTTGATTTTTCGTCTCAAGTTGTATTTTCTTCCATGTGTCGTTTTCATGGTTGGAGCCTCTTCTGTTACTGATCAAGGACATGCAGTCACAAATATAAGCTTAAGCTAATTTGATTTCTATCTATACTTACAACATTACTGAAGCTGAGTCACAGTCATGCATGCCATTTGTTTCGAAACAAAACTATTTTGGTCTCAATTATTACCACTCCTCTGACTTTACATGTGGTAGGCATTGAGTGAGAGAAGTAGTGTGAAGTTTAAGTTTAAGCTTTAGTCTTAAAATACATCATCTACCTACCTAAACTTGCAGTTAGAACATAACTTCTGTCTGTGTGTTCTCACTCGTCATTTTTCTACTCTTCATTAAAATTGTTTTTTCAACTAGTAATTTTTATTTAATTCTTCATGGCTAGAAGAACAAGCAAGACCTTACGATCCAAATGAAGTGTCCTACTTGTGTCAAGTGCATTCCTCGAGCCTCGCAGGCTGGATGACTAACATACTTGCGTTAGCCTTCTAGCTACAATATTTTTTTGTTGACTTTGGCTGTATAAACAGTTAAGCATATGATTGGAAATGTCAGGGATCTTCGATCTTCGTAGGGACTAGGTAAAAAAAGTCCGGCAAACATGTCTGTTTGTAATGCAATGCTGCGTGCTGATGGCCATGTATCTGTTGAACAGAACGATAACGACAACATTGTGAATTTAAAGGGCAGTTGTTATTGACAAATCATTCCCGACGGAAACCCGTAGCAGATGGGAACTGAAAAATAATCATAAAAGAATAATAAAAGTGCAAAAACTGCAGGTCGAGTGAGTAGTATCTATCTATTCTATGTATGTACGTATGTGAACAAATTGCACGAGATGAATGAATGAAGTCTGAAAGATACATGTTGTAAAATGCTTATACGTATAATTTGTGTATGTTACATAAAAACGGTATATATATGTTAGCACCAGTTGTGTGCAATAGGTATGCAGATACGATATCTTTTCAGCCTTTACAGAAGTCGTAGCCGGTGTTGGAATTAGTAAGCATAACGTTGGTGTCTAGATTCTAATTCACAGCCTTTATTTACTATTCACTGTATTTTATTCACTGGCTGGTGTTCAGTTAATTAATGTGTTATAACCTTGTATGTTACACTGTATTATGATCTCTGTTGCCTACATAAAATGCAACTAATCGATTTTCAGATTGCAGACATCATATCTGCTCCATTGTACATAAATGCTATAGCGTTTGCTTCTGCTTGTGTACAAGTTAGCTAAGGTTTCTTTGTTAATCTGTATAATTAGTTGTAATTTTATTCAGTTTTCAAATGATTCTATCGATAGGTCATAAAGCTTTAGTGTAATTCGTTAAATGAGTTACGGTTTCGGTTTGGATGTACCAAGGAACGCTGTCGCTCAAGAGTTCACATCTTATAACTCATAGTTGATGCATATGCACTATGCACTCAAACATAACTAATAAATGGTAGTACGAGGATAGCAAAGCTTCGTAATAAATCCTCTTTGATACCAATCATTTATCTGTAAAATATGTGCATAACAGCGAAACTTTAACAGTTTTGCATGCTTTTCTGGCTTTATTTGGAAGTACCAATGTATGTGCTTACCTACATAACTTTATTATCGGTTGAAGTTAAGTCCTCTGTGTTTAATTAAATAGCGAGCAACGCGTACCAGTTCATGATAACTTGGTCATGTGTTTATTTCGTTTCATATTCATAGTGGTGCGAATTGAAGGCGGAGTTCGTATTATGGTGTTATGAATACAAATTTGTGGAGGTAGGTGGATGTAATGTGATACTAAATATGTTATGAGTAATGAGTTTGTAGTTGAGAAAATAAGAAACGTGTGCACATTCCTATTCAGCTGAAATTAGCGTTAAAATGCTAACGGAAATGTTCGTTCACTCTTAAGTGATTTGATTGTTAGTCACTTTCCAGTGCTAGTTTAACTCGACCACAGTAGCTTCAGTTCCATTAGGTATGTATGTAAATGCAGGGTGATGGACTAGCAGTTAGTGGACTTTGTGTAAATTCTTGCGGTCACGATTTCTAAGAGTGAATGCATCGGTTTAGGTTCCAATGTTAAGGGAGAGTAAAATCATCTAAGTCTAGAAGTGTGTAAAGTTGTTAGGAACCAGTTCACATACCTAACGACAATTTTAATTGGTTTAAGAAGTGCTAGGCTAGACGTGTAGTACTAGTAGCTCCACCACTGTTCAGGTTTTTAACTTAGGTTCACTTAAAGATTTATTATTGGAGGGAAACCAGGTGGCTTGTAAATACCGTTGTACTTTGTAGTTTTGTACAGTTTTGTAAATTTTGCAGTGGGGATTTTCGGCATCTCCATAGTAATTTTTACAAAATTGAAATTGTAAGAATGTTGAAGTACATTTGCATTTACAAGCCACCGGGTTTTATCCTTGCTGGATTCACATTGCCTTACCGTTTAAATGTGAATGTGATTAAATATATTAATTATAATATTAATATATGTATATACATATATATATATATATATATAATTATTATAATATTAAATTTACGTCTCCTTCTGATAATTTCAGAGTATTTCACCAAAAAGAGCAAGATGTTCAGCTGGCTTAATAACGAAGAAGCGAAGAAAAAGAATGCAGAAGTATTTGAAAATGTGGCAGCTGGGTTGCGAAGTATCTATAAACATAAATTACTTCCACTGGAGTCCGCATATCATTTCCATGATTTCCACTCTCCTGCTCTTGATGACCCAGATTTTGACGCAAAGCCCATGATCATGCTCGTGGGACAATATTCCACGGGAAAGACTACTTTTATTCGGTATTTACTGGAAAGAGATTTTCCTGGGATAAGGATTGGACCAGAACCTACCACAGATAGTTTTATAGCAGTCATGCATGCCGATAAAGATGGTATCATACCAGGAAATGCACTTGTTGTGGATCCGAAGAAGCAGTTTCGCCCATTGTCAAAATTTGGAAATGCATTCCTCAATCGCTTCCAATGTTCCATGGTCAATTCACAAGTTTTAAAAGGAATTTCTATAGTGGATACTCCTGGAATTCTGTCGGGAGAGAAACAGCGGGTGGATCGAGGATATGATTTCACAGGAGTTCTCGAGTGGTTTGCTGAACGAGTGGATCGAATTGTTTTACTCTTTGATGCTCATAAATTGGATATTTCAGATGAATTCAGGAGGTCCATTGAGGCTCTCAAGGGTCACGATGACAAGATTCGTATCATTTTAAATAAGGTATTGTTATACTAAGTTTATTTTAATTGTCTTAGAAACTGCTTGTAAAGTTGGCGCATAGTTTCAGTGTAACTAAAATAGTGCTCTGGGACGTTTTTTGCGCCCTAGAGCTTGGTATCGGATCTGAACAGGAGGCTTTTTTGTAACATGTCTGAGTATGTATTGAAAGAAATGTGTTGTGGTTTATTAAAGGCTGACATGGTGGACCATCAACAGTTAATGAGAGTGTACGGAGCTTTGATGTGGTCGCTGGGAAAAGTTTTGCAAACACCTGAAGTTGCCCGTGTTTATATAGGTTCCTTCTGGGATCAACCTCTACGATACGATGCCAATAGGAAGTAAGACAAAGGATTTTCACTATTCTAAATTAAAATTGATAAAACGAATCTGAGCTAACAAGCATTAATAAGTCTATATATGAGCAATATAAGTTTTATTCAGTTCTAATTTGTCTTATTTATTGGAGAAATGTCTAAGGCAGTTTTTTCCCATTTCTAAGGTTATTTGAAGCAGAGGAGCAGGACCTTTTTCACGATCTTGAGCAATTGCCTCGAAATGCGGCCTTGAGAAAACTTAATGACTTAATCAAACGTGCGAGACTTGCAAAGGTAATTTAGTACTTATTTTCGGATAATCAGATAAGCTAATGTACAAATATGTGTTCTAGTCCTTCTGATTTCCTGTTCAATGTTTTACTATTGAGCAAAAGTTCGAATGTAAAAAAATCCTATCCTTTTTTCCTATTGTGTTAGGTACATGCCTATATCATCAGTTCACTGCGGAAAGATATGCCTTCAATGTTTGGAAAAGATTCAAAAAAGAAAGAATTGATTAAGAATCTTGACCAAATCTATCTGCAGCTGCAGCGTGAGCACCAAATTTCCCCCGGAGATTTCCCTGATATTAAAAAAATGCAGGTAGGTATTCGTACAGACAATAATTTGAAAGAGAAATGTCAGCATATAATTTTGAGGAAAATGTATTGAAATATTATATCGTCATGTCGTGTTGTTGTGCTTCCTTTGACACTGGAATTGATAACGATGGTTTTTAATATTTTAGGCAGAGTTACAAAATCACGATTTCAGTAAATTCGCTCCTTTGAAAATAAAATTATTAGAGACCGTTGATCACATGTTAGCAAACGACATTGCAAAATTGATGGATCAAATTCCAATGGAAGATGCAGCCAATAATGTAGCTACTACACTAGTCAAAGGTGGCGTTTTTAGTGGTGTTCAAGATACAAGCACACCGTTTGGTTTCAAAAGATTTGAGGGTGTTGAGGCTGGACGAGGAGAAACGGAATGGATTGTTGCAAAGGAAAAACCTAAATATGACGATATATTTGAGACTCTTCAAGGATCGGATGGCCGAGTATCAGGATCTGCAGCCAAAGCAGAAATGGTTAAATCTAAGTTACCCAATACAGTACTTGCTAAGGTATGCCTCATTCAGTGTATTTTGTATTTGTAGCTCTAAACTTGGTATTCTATTTNGGTTAAATCTAAGTTACCCAATACAGTACTTGCTAAGGTATGCCTCATTCAGTGTATTTTGTATTTGTAGCTCTAAACTTGGTATTCTATTTTTTTGACCTCATGCCTCTAACCATCGTCTGTCTCCTTTTGTATCTTTATATTTGTTTTGCTAATTGCTGAATTAGAAGTTGTGTCCTGATGATACTAACCTACTTAATGTGAACATTAAAAGTATAAAAAGGCTGAAAGTTTAACGTACAAACGCACTTGAAACTTACCATGACATATATACTTGAAACTTCTTAGGTGTGGAAGTTAGCTGATGTGGATAAAGATGGAATGCTGGACTCAGACGAATTTGCATTAGCTATGCATTTGATCAATGTCAAATTAGATGGTCATGATTTGCCTGAAGAACTTCCCGTGCACTTGATTCCGCCGTCTAAACGACCGTTTTCGTCTAGTGATGAATAAACTCCACTTACTTATTTGTACTATTGTGTACCATAAGCTAAATTTTATTTTATATCTGTGAGTCTAACTTTTCATGTCGATCCCTTTTTCATGTGTTATCATCTGTATTAATCATAACCACGAACTGTACAACCCAGTTTAACCATTACACATTTTTCTTACGCAATCTATTGTTGCCTTTATACGATGTAGCGAAGTGAATATAATATTCAGAAATGAAATTATAGGAATATAATTTTGAACTATTAATCTCAGTCCAGTCCTAATTCAAAGGAAGTCATAATATACCATCATAGTATCTCAATCCCAAAGGTGAAAGAAAACTGTGTACCAAGTCAGAACAGCAGCACAAAACTTAACCAAGAATACATACTTTAGTTAAGTAGACATTAAAATAAGTTAACGTTAGTTACTATACGAGTACTAGGGGCTGTGTACTTCGACGTTTTAAGAAAGTGTATATGAAGGAATTGTGCTTCTTTCAGAGCAAAACATATATAGGTATGTAGGTTGAAATCGAAAGTCATGTCGGTAAATATAACCCGAAGTAGAGGTGAAATGACGTGAAATGTGAAAGACATTGTAAGCAAAAGCATTTATATTTGTATGTACAATCATGAATGTGACTATTGAATATTTATTTTCAAAATTTCCTAGATGGTGGTTATATGCATAAATAAGAAGCAAACAGGTTAGCTTGAATTTGAAACATGGAAGCCTTATATGTCATAATTATACTCTTTGAAGTTAAAATTAGTATACAATTTTCTAAGCAAGTATCGATATTATTATTGATAGTTGCCACGTTGTTGACACAAGTTGAAATTTGGCGATCGGCTTATTTTGTTTGTTTACTCTACCCTGTACCAGAGTTTTGTAGCTTTATTGTAATATGAGTTGTAGTCAAAAATGCATAATTACAAAATTACAAACCAAGTTCCACGTTCTTGGTGGAAATTATCCATCATCACCGTTAGCTATAATTAATTTTAAATATCAAACTACGTATACCTGATTCACATACCTCATTTACAGTTCCGTACCCCTGTCGGATACAAACCCCAACGACTAATTCCTATTTTTCAAAAGATCCTTAAAAACTATAGTTGTTTTGTTTTCACTGTAAGTTTCACAAAAGGCAAGGAAATACAATAATTATTACGTAGATAAATACGATTAAGTTATATATACACAATGTCAACATAAAAAGTGAATCTACAATCTGTAACTGCGCCGACCTGCTGTGAGGAAATTTATTATTCTATATACTAAATAATGATTACAATAATCAATGTCTTTGAAAATATTATTACAAAATTTGCCGTGTGCGATTTGAATTTTGAATATCATTATGAGCGTGTTATGCTAAACTTTTCAAAAAATCTAACTAGTAGATAGCCTAAACTATTAATTAAAATAAAAATAGATTATAATGATTATATATAATGCCTAGCATTAGTGTTAAAAAAGTAACGAAAATATTTATTGAGACATTCGGGCTCTTCTGAATATGTGTGTAATACAATTTATTATAAAATTATGTTGTATAACGCCCTGTTAAATTGTCATACAGGCTGTGATGTCCACTACACAATGATAATAAATATTATGTCCTATTTGATTTGAAAGTGGTACTATTATTTCCCTGCTGTTTCTAAGCATATTTTAACATGCAGTTGTGATGTGACTGATTATCAGTAATCAGTGGTCGTGTAATAGGATTAATACATTTGCTAAGTATATTGTTGATGACAAGTAGATACACAGGCTCATGTCTTAATAGTCGTTATCTAATAATTGTTGTAAATCAATTAACATGAATGTTACTGTGTACTTATATGTAAAAAAAGGGTAAGTTAAGTTCAAGTTCAAAGATACCTACTTATTTTTCAGACAATTATATTCATTTATATTATTATTCATTTTTTCATAATTGTAGCCAAGCAGTTCGAATTTCCAGCTGTAGTTTTAGCAAGACTGGATCTCCGAAACACACAAATCTTAATCAGTCAGTAAAAAGGTATACAACAAATAAAAATAGGTGTCAAAAAAGTCAATTCCAAAAAGATTATTTAATACAATGACAAATGAAAGGCATAATTTTGGTCTTATTATTCAACACGAGATCATTTTTATTGTAAAATTGTTCGCACCTAATCGGACACTGTATGTGTCCCCTGTAATTATGTAGTGTAGGCATACATATATGCATAGTTTATATCTACGTAATTATTATTACTTATAAAAACACGACCTCATTAATTCATTCGTATTCAGATCGAATACACCCGCGCCTAATATCATTCTAGCTAATGTTCAGTCAGTAAAAGTAGTATATTGCAATCTTCTTTCTATTTAGCTGCCGAATTATTCGGCTCAGTGACAAATCCTGAAAAAATTTCTCAGAGCTAACTAATTATTGATTTAAAAAACTAGTTCAATTTCATGTTTCGTAATAGCATAAATAATTACACTGTGCATATATGACCTTCGGCTTCAGTGTCGTAGAAATCTGAATGGTATACACTACAACACTACACAGACGAAGAAGGATTCAACGAAAATAAAAATGAATGAAAAGTGGAAGTCACCGATGCATCAACGCGTCGTGTGGCGTCACTATGTGTGACTAGGCTACCATTCCACCTGAGTTGATAAGCTATTAATTGTAGGGTGAGGTTTGTGAATTATAATTCTAATCGCGTATAGAGTATAACATTACCTGTCATGTTTATACGTCTCATAGTTGACCAAGGTTAGGCTGGTTAGTAATTTCAAAAAGTAAGTAAAGCTGTAAGAAATTAATTCCTATCTGCTTGGTTTATTTTGCAGGGGGGAGAGAGAGAAATTGAACTTAATGACACAGACGCCAAACATAGTTAATTACAATCACGTATTTGAATAGATATTAAATGAATTAGGAATAAGTTGAAGAACCTGAGTTGAAATCTAGTAACGTACCTAATAGCAATAGTGATGTAGCAACACCATCAATCCAATTAGAAATATAATACCGTATAATTTCAGTTTTACCAACCTATAATTATGAATGTGTCCAGTGATGCTTGAATCAGATACAGTGCTATATTTACATGCCCTAGCATTATCTAACTGCTGTTTAAAGCATACATAGATGAATTCAAGTTGCTTTGATGTAATATACCTACGAATATAGGTTATGAGGTACAGGGGGTACTTACGTATATTCTGTGTATTACGAGCTGTAGGGTAACTATACGCACTATTATATAATGCTCCTTCTAACTGAGTTGTGTACTGGCTGTACCGCAAGCTGGTAACGAATATTCTCTAAATCCAAACTATATTTGACCTTTTCACTCAGTATAATATACTGAATAAAAACGAGGTAGATGTATACATAAGTATCAGTATAATTAATTGACTGTCGATATATCGTAGGCTCTAAAAGTCAGAAATGTATATATATAGTATATTTATATTTTGCAAATGATATATAAAAATAAATCAAATTTATTATATTTATTTAACATTTATTTTTTATTATTTGTATCTTGCGCTTTGTAACATATACTTTATATATTACACGTAATTAATTATTATGATTATGAGTACATATAATTACGTAGAAAATAATGCGAGCCTATCATCACTAGGTATGTATGTATTTATCTAAACTTCACAGCACAGTTAAGGAAAAGTAGTTTCTACCGATGAGTCATCGCAATAATAATGTGTAGTATGCGTCCAAATAAACATATATGTAGTAATAATTATTTGTGGGAACTGACGAATGTACCATGCAGAGTTTGTAAAAATTTAGCATCGAATTCTGCGCGAGCAACTTCTGTAAATGTACTACCATCAAGAACGACAAGATAATCAGGTCTGTTAGGGTCTCCACAACTGACTGTTGATAAAACGAGGCCATCATCTTCTTCCGAATCTCGATCTGGCTTTGGAACAAAAATGGGCTCGCCAAAAAATTCATCTTCACGATTACTGCGATGGTGCACGAGAGAACCAGCGTCCAGATCAACTTTGCAAATCTAATTAAGATGATTAAAAAAAGACAGCCCTCAGTCAACATTCAATAGCTGAGAGCAGTGATTAAATCTATCACGAATGCAGTCGATTTGCATTTTGTATAACATAAAAATACATCCCCAACTATTGCGCACATTAATTTTAGCTACAAAATAATCGAGTAAAAAATTACCGAGTTTTTATGGTATCCTTCATCGTAGCTCCCACTAGCATAAAGGTATCGATACTGCTTGGTGGAGTAGCGACGATTGAATGTTGGGAACTCCATTCCAGGAGGAGCAATTGGTTCAGGTATCAACACGATTCCATCATTTATTCTCATGGCACTCGCATTAATTCCATTTACATTGGCTAAATTTACTTCTTCAGGCAGATTCTAACGGCAATTGAAATGATTAATATTAGATTACGCAAGTAGTAAAACATGAACTCAGAAAAAGTCAACATGAAGACAGGAAATCCAATGTGGTCAAATGATTGCGGTCAAAACAGGAATTGCGAAATTATTTAAGTGATTAACAATACTAACTCTGATATCAGCTCCGACTGGGAGGATAAAACGATGGAGTTGGGCTGGATCGTCATGAACGAAAACGTTTTTACGAAGTTTGGCCAAGTTAAACTTGTCAAAGATGAGTGGACTGGGGTAGGTGATCATATCCAGTACAATCTAATGTTTACACAGTAAAAAATACAACAATAATTATAAACGCGTATATATATATTCAGACAACATCTTGTACAAACGTATAGCCGCTTATAGATTTTCCTCTTATCATCAATGGCTGAAACACTTAGCATGCACGGAAGTTCATTAGTTCTTGTCAAGTTTTTTTAGTTTTTTGAGTTTACCAACCTGGTCATCAACTTCATACGCATTACCAAAGTGGAAAGAAAAATAAGCATCCTCAGTTCTGTATTTAGTCTTCAAAAAATTACCAGTCGATTTCTCCAGGATATATAGTCGATTCTGTTAACGATTAAGAAAAAACCAGCTCATCAGTTACAAATTATCTTCCTCAACTATTTGGAAAGTAAGAGAGGCAGTTTTACAAATTGATGACGAGAATCAATTTTATTGACAACTTACTCTTTCCTTGGGAATCCACTCAAAAGCATCACGTAGTGATTTTCCCTTGATTCCCATTTGAGCAAGCTTAACGCAATTGATTATCATTGGCTGTTCCATGAAAATAATGTAATTTTTGGTCATTGCGAAACTATGGAAGTAAGACACGCACGTTTTCCATGATGATGAGAGAGTTGCGAACGTTTTAGCATGCTTCAAGGCTGTAAGAATTTCGAGCAAAAAACAACATGCAAACTGTTGTTAAAATTGATAGCGTAAATAAGCGGTGGAAACATACAGTATAACAACTTCCCTCGTTTGTTTCAACACATAATAAATCATAATTATATTTAGTTAAAATGTTATCAATCTAGTTACCATCAGAAGCTTTTCCATTCCTTGATGGTGGGATCTTAACAATGTGATAATTTGCAGCCAGACAACATGGATGCACCAATGTTCCAAGTAACTCCATCTGAGTCAGTCAGAGGGTGAGCACACATCATCATCGTTCCCACGGACGACATAAAGTCAAACTGACAAGTACAGAATGCAGAATAAACATAAACTTCATCACTTCACCAAAACCTCACACCTTTTATTAATAATTACCTATTTCAATAACAACTCTAGACTACTGTTCAAGTTCACCACAGCAAGGCTATGCTACTCTACAACGTGAGATGAGTGCTACAGATTTAAACCACAAAAAACAAGGAAAGATGCAAATCAATTTCCAAGAAAATGCCAAATCCAGAACTAGTTGGAGAACACTATGATAACTAATTAATGCATAACGTTAATCATTCTTTCTTGTATTTTGATGACTATTATCAAGGGACGGAGATTTATTTAATGCCTTCACGAAAGCAAGGGGTAAAGACAGTGATTTTGATTCATTACTTCTTTACCCAGTGATTCACTCTCATTCCCAAATTGACAACGTAATTTCGTGTTGCGTAAACACCATTAGTAGAATTTGACGACGTTGCAAACCTCCCCTACATATTAAGGTAAAGGGGAAAAGGCTTGTGTGTGATTTGTGATACACTTTCATGTTCGTCTTAGCTGATATTCACTTAACGTTTCAACCTCATACCTTGACATGCTCTGAAATATGAGCCACTGTATAACTACATGCACGCAACTGCAGGTGTTTTACTAATGAGAGGTACGATTTATGCTCACGGGCCGAGCGATTACATGTGGTCAATAGTCAGCTTCCTGCCTACAGTAAACATTGAAGATGCATGTATACGAAAAAGATATGATGTTATGAAAATTTTTAAACGTGCCCCGTGAGCATTAAATCTTTGATATGCATATCTCGTAATTTATATCTAAAGCAATTGCAATCAAGAGGGCAAGTAAGTAACTCAGGTAGCACATTAACTCAGCAGTGTCTACTCCAAACCCAGTAATGCATGCTTCAGAAAGTACGACGCCACGCATGTCGCAGATAAACTCATTCACAATTTTTTGCCAAACGGTAACTATAACAGCTTAATCAACGTTTTGTTCTCACGGAAAAACACAGTATTTGCGATTCAATCTTGATTTTATCCGTGTCAAGTACATTCAAATAACACACAAACTAATCTTACAATGACTTATGTTCAACAAGTTAAAACTTCTTCCTTAACCTTACCGTACCTACTATTAATCTAATTGTCTATTCTCTTTAACTACGACAAACACAAAAATTCAACGTTGGGCGTTGGGAAGCAATCAAGAGTGAAGCTGGTTTTTAACAATAGAGTAAGGCTGCGTAAGGTTTGGGAATCAAAGGTAATGAGATAATAATAAGTTAATTCCTTAGTCAGTCAGTAAAACCTAAGGAAGGAATGCTAAATAAATGGCAGATTAATTAATGAAACATTGAAGAAAAGGGGAATTAAATTATTGTCACGTTCACTTACTCGTTCCTTTCGGAGAAGGCTGTCAACGTCGATGCTGTGGATGAAGCAACTGTCGTACGCGGTAAACACTTCACCTTCAATCACATACGAATTTCCCACAGTGTTGTCCGTTAGCTCTAAAGGCACCTGCAACAATTATTCCATTATGTTAAAATAGTGCATCAATTAAATACTGTCATTGTCATTATGATTGTTGTTACCGGAGGAAGTAATTATAAAAGACGCATAATACATACAATATACAATAATCTATAATGCTTAATTCAATTTGAATAACTTAAGTAATAACCATAAACGTACAGATGTTAAAAGTCAATAAAATAAGTAAAGAAATATTTTTACTGTTTCGTTAGGTGCAAGGGAAGAAAAAAAATTCTATGAAAACTCACCAGCTTTGTGATGACTTTACAAATAACATTCTTGGTAGGATCTGGATATGCTCGTGTTCCGAATTCAGCATAAACGTTGCGCTTGGCAATCAAAGATTTCTTGTAGGCTTCAGTTTCAAGGATTTTCTGCTGGAATATCACCTGGTCGTCACAATCAAATTGAGAAATTACACGTTATGAACCATACTCATAAAACGCGAAATTCAGAAACAGATTGGGAAACCGGATTGGGAACTTTTGTAATGGTTACACTAACCTTGCCATTCTTTATCTCTATTTTGGAAACCATTGCGAATCCATCAAAAAAATGATTGACTGTATAGTTGCCATTGTCGATATCAAAAACTCCGGGTCCACTGCGTATGAAAGCTCCTTCAAGCCATTCTGGAAGCGTTCCTGCAAACATTCATGATTTAAGTACAACCAGAGCATAAAGATCATGTTGATTTTATTTTCAATTCCTTGTCATCGAAAACAAACAAACCCTAATATATGTAAGTTGTATATAAGTGTAAGTGTATTTGACTAATAAGAGACTAGCAGCAACACAGCACAAGACAAGGTAACACAACGTATAATAACCAGATCATTGCATTCTACACTTACAACGCGACCAGGAATTCCTATCTTGGTCAATAAAAACTAGGAAAAAACCTGATATCTTTCATTATGATTGAATATTTAATCAATTGTGAAAGTTTTCAAGAGAATAGAAATATTGAGTATGAGATCACGATGTGGTGTACCTAATAAAATTACATCTTTTTCTACGCAAATAACACGCAATTATTCAAGCCAGTACATAACTAATTACTATATTATTCTGAATCACATTCGATTCAATTTCTTACCTTTTACACGTCCTTCCACCCGTGAATACTCCTGTGCATTGTCAAAAAGACGTGCAATTTGTGGCATCGTAGCGAAACTTGTCTGTCAAGATGACGATGAGAATGTGAGCAATCAGATTTCAGAGAAGCACAAATATTCCGTCTGTTCGATGCACAAAATAAAAAGTCAAATGTAGGAAAATGGACGAGAATCGATTCTACTACAGGGCAGGACAGTACAGTAGCAAATGTAAGTATAAAATTATTCCAATCCCGGAAAATGAGAAAAGACAGAAGCGGATTGTTGCTCCGCCTCAAAGATTTGAAACAATCTTCTGACGACAGATCTGATAGTTAGTTATTATCTCTTCCTATTAAATCTATGCAGGATTGGATTCGATCCCCGTTCCCCGTATAATTATACAGAATTAATAAAACAAAAGTAAAAGTTCCAATAGACAAAAAATTGTAAACATCAAATTTCAATTTGACTGACTGACATGCACTCAGCTCTGCAGATGATAATTAAAAATTCTTTGTCCGTAACGCAAAGGAAATTTGCTTTTGGAAACTTGCACTTCGAGTTTTTTCTTGTAAGAATAAAAAACACTTTTGGTAACGATCACCGCACTATTCTGCTGATTTTGATCCTGTTCTTTGGGGCTTTTACTGAAGGAAGGAAGAAAAGAGCTTATAGAGGATGGAAGTAGCTCTATGACTGCCTGTGAAAAGAAACAACGATTGTGAGAAACGATGTACAGGTAAACGTTAATGGATGGTGGATGGGACAAAGTGAGACTGGCTTGGTGGACGCAGTGGATTGTTGGTGGACTGGCACGTTGTCAGTAGGAGTCTATGAAGGCGACTGGAAGCTGGCAGACTTTATTCACTGCATTTGTGGCCGAGCCGAAATCAAAATACTACTGGGACAATTGACTACTGGGATACCATCCCAAACCAAATCCCAATCACAATCACAATTGTTCGTAGACAAAATGTGTGTAGTTAGTGGGAAATGAATGAGACGCTTGGAAACTGCCTTCAAAATGCTCCTTGGCTGCCACTGCTTCTTCTATCCCACCATCGCCACCAACACGATCATGATCAGCTCAACACAAGAACCTCAAGAACACATAATAATCACATTATTATATTATAGCATAACACGAACATCAGGTCATTTCAAGCCTACTCGAGCGCCAACACTTTCCTGCCCATCAGAACATAACCTGAGAAGCAGAAAATACAGAATATACATAGAATGGGGTAATATACCTAATATAAGCCAAAGCCAAATCCAAAGCCAAGTTAGTGAAGCCAGTAATAGTAACCTATAAGGACCTATCTACATACATGTAAGAATCTCAACCTTCCAAGAATAAAGGGATCAGCTAGGACTAGTGATAGCTATAGCTACAAACGAAACCTCATGCCATGTTTAAGGGAATTGGAATTTGAATTCGAATGCAATAATAAAAACTAGATATTCTCAATACGCCTTTCTAACAACATTAGTAGGTAGCCAACTCTAAAAGAATTGGTACTGGTACACGCATATAATGTTGTATGCTTCCACCCATGTAATTATGACTGCTTCTACGCCGTTTGCTTGCGATTAAAAGATCACTTATTACTTGACAAAAGATAGCATGATTCCAAAAAGCTACGAAACAATCATAAAACCAAGCAAACCTGTACGTTGCTAATATTGTCACCAGATGTGCACTCTACGATCTTTGGTATGTTCAAGTCAAGATTATATGTAGACAATTAGAAGCATATCTGAGATATCTCCATTTGGGTTTGGATACAAAGTGAGACAAGCATGTATCTTACGATTAATTGCGTTCTAAAAACTGGATCTTGCTTTGCTTTGCTTTGCTTCGCTTTGCTTTGGGCTGATATCTAATTTTACTTGGGTTCATCTTGCGTTGGAAAACGTGTAAACAGAACTTACCTACAACATTGTGTTTTTGAAGTTTGGATGATTACGAAACAGAGACAAGCATGAATCCTTTGGTCAATGTTAATGTTAAGAGCACTATTTCCCAACGCAACTGCAAAATCAATATTCAGGGTGCACACTTAAACAGATATTACTAAGAGTATAATTTTATCAAATTGTAACTTGAGATGTAGTAAGAACAAGATACACTATCTATATACATTATTCCTTCAGCCCAGCTCGGCTCGTCCTAGCTCATCGTCAACCCAGCTCATTAACTCATTTCAACGTACCATAGCCAATTATTAAGCTGTATACCTAAGTAGCTCTTGTCATATTAATTAATGAGACGGTCAAACTATAAAATAAAATGTGTGCGTCCACAACACAAGTGCATCTGCACCAAAAAACAAATCATAGTAAAACGTAACACAGAAGAACCTACTGACGGTATGTACAGGTATGTATGTAGGTAGTAGGCTGATTCGTAATGCCATGTGGGGGTACTAGTAAGTTATTAGCTTTATGTGTGTTCAAGTGCATAATTATACGTTTGACTTTGAAGACATCTACTATAATTCAAGAAACGGGACACCGTTTGGCACAACCATTCATCACTATTATGTAATTTGTGGATTTGCGAGTAAACAAAAACAGAATGAATGGTGAATGTGGAATTGGTGAGAAGAGAAGAATGGTGTGAAAATAATCAAGATTTTGTGCATGTACCCAAAAGGTCTGGCGATGCTTGCTGGTGCAGATAAATAGTGTATACCACTCACACACTAGTCGTGGGTTAAGAACTTAAGAGTGAACAAGTATCGACTTGTAGTCGTACGTACTGGTGTAAGTTATGTAATTTCTTGTTTGGCTAGAAGGCTCTAAATGGTTCTTTAATAGCTTATAGCTAACAGAAAAGACAAAAGGTAATAGCCACAGCTCTTACTTTGTTTTCTACTAGGACTTGTTTTTGCTATAGGACGGACTTGTTAATTGCATTACAATTACGAGTAAAATGAATAACCGCACAAAGGTAAATGGCAAGCAAAAGCCAAGCCAAAAAGCAAAGGCGAAGGACCATATTCATGCTAGATATGGTCTATAGGTCTGTACATATGTATTCACCAATATGCAGATCATTTGGATTGACTCAAACTCGAAATATTTGAATTGGGTTGGGTATTTCGCAGTCAAAATGGAAAATGATCACGATCAGGTATGTGCAGTCATTTGGTATTCATTCACGTTGAAGTTCGATGTACGGGACAGGACAGGACAGGACAGTGTCAAGGTAACCTGTAGTGATGAAACCCAAATAAATGTGCAGAGGTCCACAAAGCTCATTCCAATTACGAATACTGATTTATCTTATTTTTATTCTAATCAATTGATTGTCATGCTGATCCAATCTCTACTCGCATCTACACTGCAGCAGAGTACAACACATATTTGCAGTCACACGTGGATGCAATCTGCAACAATCAAAACAAAACATTCTTTCTGCCACTCTAAATAATTGTCTAAACCTGTCACCGCTAGGAATATGAGTAATGAAATGTAGTAGGTAAAGTGATAATGGAGCTGAGCTGAAGGGAATTCTTGTAAGGAATTGCAACATTCACTGTTATTATTATGGCTTCGAATGAGTGTGAATTAGTTATCCTTCGCTTTTCTCCAAGCATGCATGTTTTTTTGGAACTTGAGTCTCAAAGTCAATGGGTTGCTTTGCCAAAAATTTCCAAATGCAACTGAGCCGACAAACACTGACTGTTATAGCATTTGTAAGTCTAATTCTAGATAACATTGCTTAGCAAACATATGAAATAATTAAAGTACCTGATTCGATCGCA
This sequence comes from Ptenothrix huangshanensis, assembly GCA_036851915.1. Lineage (NCBI taxonomy): Eukaryota > Metazoa > Arthropoda > Collembola > Symphypleona > Dicyrtomidae > Ptenothrix > Ptenothrix huangshanensis. The sequence goes on from JAAXYX010000459.1 coordinate 24,718, forward strand.
TCATAATCGTGATTATGATCGTGACAAATTAAGGCAAAAGGTTAAACTGGTCTGCAATCTTGTTACCACATTTCAGATTAAAGAATAAGCTGTTTTAAATACAATTTAAAATTCCTGCAAATAAGTGTGATATGTAATTGGTCAAAGTAACTCCCCTTAAGCTTGAATAACATTTATTAATCCAGTGTCGCTGTCGATATTGTCGTGAGCTTCTCCTACACTATAATATGTAAAACAAAAATACAACGATAATGCCATGATATAATTATACATATATACAAACATCCATAAAGCTTCTGCCCAAACATGGGGACACTGATGAACAACAACAACTGGTGACTACTTTTCAAATTTACAACATATGACTCTCAACAACCTCTCACATTTCTCACAGTCAAATTGTCCCATCCCTGATCCATGCATACATTGTTTTATTAATGTTGCATTTTGCATCTGATCGGGCTTATTAACAATAAAGCGATGCATGTTTACAAACCTATATACTAGTACATATTGGTGCATATATTCGCTGTGCAGTGTGGACTTGCTGGTACATACCTAATTCTTATGAACGCATGAGTGGAGCATCAAAACTCACACATCTGACTCTTGTGCATGTAGAGAAATAATATGCAGATTTGCATTTGTATGTATGTGTATAGTTACTAATAGCGATTGTATTCAGTTTTAAATTACTTTGATGCATCGCATCTTTCCTATCTGTATCTCTAGCATGTCCTCTCTTTTACTCATTCATTCATTCATTCATCGAAAACAAAAGTAAATCAAACCCTAAGATTTACCAAAGAATAATTCTAGGCACTTAATTACGTCTTTGTAAAATACTGGTCTCCACCGATTATGGATTTTTTGACTGACTCCGACTAATGCAGGTAAGCATGTAGGTACATGTGTAATTGTAATTACGAATACACGCAAGCTTAGCATGGTGCGCCTAGAAACTGAAGGGATGACTGAAACCACAGCAAACATGTTTCGATGTTGCTTGGTTCTTGTTTTATAAATGCCTAAACAGGAAAAACCGGAAACTTATTGTGAGCCAATTAAGATGTGCATAGGAAGCACCTGTTATTATATACTTACCTGTTATTAAAATAAACATTATTGCTGTCATGATTTCCATCCTTAGAATATTCGCCATTTTCATGACTCCCATTCCAATTCAGCATCTCAACGACATCAAACCGCACTCTCATTAATGCTATCAATACCAATACCAAACCAACATGGAGTAAAATTTAATCAAACTCAACCACTAGCAACCGTACCCAGGTAATAATCTCGTGCTTATCTCGTGACTTTCTTAGGTCATGCGATTTATTCATGAGCAATTCAGAAAAATTGACTAGATTACTCATTGCATACGTAAACGCTGTACCCTTTATACATATAGTTTTTCCCCGTTGCATTTATGCAGCTGCATTTTTTATTTTTATGGCATGCATATGTATACTATAATTCTATAATAGAATTAATTACTGCATACATATATATACCTATATATATATATTTATTATTAATATTGGGATCACAAATCGTCGGTTAAGAGGCAAAAATTCGCATTTCCTATTAAATTTAATAGGAAATGCGCCCCTTTGCCTCTTAAGAGACGAAATGTATAGGTTGCTTTGCTCTATCGAAGCGCATTTCTCAATATTTTAATAATTAATGTATCCATTTAAGTTAGTGTTTGATGTGGATGTAGCTCATTATTCTTTCCCAAACAAAATTTTATCGACCATCACTAATTCATGCATAGACGCCAAAAACGGCCGTAATACAAATACCAGACAGCTGTTCTGATACGCTACATCAAATAATTGATGCAATAATGTGCTACAAAACTATTTGTACGTATACCCACAAAGTACGGTGAGCGATAGACAACTGTAGTTAGTATCAGAAAAATTCATCAGTCATGCAGTAGCTACAAGTCAAGTTATCAAGTACCACGATTATCAATGTGGAGTAAGAAGAAAGAAAAACAAAAGAAAATACAAATCATTTTTTTCATCGAGGAGAAACTTACTTTCAGAAGCTGTAGCTGTAGTTAGTTTCTAGCAAAAAAAAAAATAGAAAAAAGTAATAATAAAAGGTTTCGTTGGAGTTGGACTTGTTATTGAACCAAGTACAAGTGAACCACCCAACCAAACATTATGAATACCTAAGGCATACGAGGATACCGTGTGCTATGCGAATGCAAACTGACCGAGTGAAGCAAAATATCGAAACTATATCATATATATTTATGAATTGCAAATATGTAATCATAATTTGTAGAAGACGAACGCATGAAAGTTGTGATATTTTGTGGATGAATTCTGTGTCGGAACACGAAATACTAATAGGCAATATGGCATGGAATGAGATACCTAAATTCATGTGCATGCAAATGACGAATTATTAAATCGACTTATTATTTTCCTACGTAATACTATGGCAGTGATAGTAATGGTAACGGTAATACATAGGATGATTGCTCGAGGGTAAGGAAGTAAGATAAGAGATATAAAACCAAGTCAAAGCAAGCCAGCCAAGTCAAGGTATAAGTAGATACAATTGACTGATGGCTGAGATTGTGAGATAATAAACAGACAGGTAGTACTACTGCACAGCGCACAACAAAACAACAACAAAACCTATAGCCATAGGCAAAGGGTAGGATTCCATGTCATTCAATATATCTATGAGATGATACATGATCATTAATATGGCGCAAAATGCTCGTGCTCTCCCAGCATCTTTCGCTGTATCTTTAAAACGTAGGTATTAATGTGTTTTGTAGGTGAGGATTTGGATGTACAAGCAGTATGTACGACTGTGGTCAGACTCCAATTCAGGTGTAAAAGGGAAAGTGCGAGGCGAAGAACATGTAGCGATTCAATATTTTGACCCAGATAAACAAGACTGGCTGGTCTTTTAGTATGTACAACGTAACTCCGGTGATTCTGTGGAAAATGTCTCTACTCCCCCTTTCCCCTAAAATTAATATTAAATATGAGCAAAACACATTATCATCATCGTCATCACGGTCACCATCACTGTGTTACCCCGGACTATTTGACATTTTACAAGAAAAGGCATTTTCATTTAAAATGCCAAATATAATTTTGCTTCTTCCATACGAAACATGTTTTTAAGTACCTAGATAGCTTTTACTAGCACTAGTTGTCTGTACAGTGTTCTTCCTAGAATTCTCAAAGTCGTTAAATCCTACATTGAAACTGTAAGTGGTTAAAGAATAGAAACAAAAGTAGGTATGTTTAACGGAAGCTTAATGTTTACGCAAGTATGAAACAGATATGGGGTTTATTGTGCCTTTTGTCTTGAATTCATCATTAAATGTTTTAAATCTGAACAGCTTTGAATAGTCCAATTGTTGAGTGCCGGTATTAATTGTAATAATTTATTATGCATTTTCAAATACTGGGAGAAAACCCGATGGCTTGTAAATATCGTTGTACTTCGTAAATTTTTACAATAATTTTACAATCATTGTAAAAAATTAAGTGGAGTTTTTTAAAGTATTTTATTTTTTTATAGTATTTTTTTCAATTATAGAAATATACAACGTACAACGGCATTTATAAGGCATCGGGTTCCCCCACTGTTTATAAATTGTAATATATATTATACGTAATTATTTTCCAGCGTTTAGATTTCCTAGTATCAGTAATGAAGTTGCGTACGAATTACATTGAAATGCAATTTTAACGCAACCTGAAGGTTTTCATGAGAAAAGTAATCCGGAGGTTTTTCTTCTTCACTTACAATATTCCAATTTGATATTCACGCGTGTTTAATTACCCAGTAAGCAGCAGTGACGAGGGTTAGGAAAAATGCATGCAACAATCAGGTTTTGAAACTACCTATGCTGAACTTGCCATCTAGAGAGTTTCTTACTAATGGCATATTTTGTAAGGTTTTGTAACTACAAACTGCAATCTGGAGGTTTTCATTCTTCACAGACGGTATCAATATGTAAATGTAGACAACAAGGTTTTATGCTATTATGTTTTATATACAAGGTAACTGGACTATAGACACATTTCTTAGAAGTCGAATCACCTTGTGCTTAGATTAAAACACTGAACTTTGTAAACTTTCCTTCGAATTTTATAGCTACAGTAAAGGAGTTTGAATTCTACATGTTGAATTCTACCATGATATAGACTATTCACAATGTTCTGGAACATCAAATGCTTTTCTCGGAATCGAAATATGTCAAATGAGTATAATCAGATTATGAGCTTGTTTACTTGTATGTAGGTACTTGTAAGTTGTAAGATCGTACAAGCAGCTTATTACTAATAATGCTGGTGTTAACACTATTTACCTTCCTGAAATTACCAAGAAGTAAGAACAGTAGAACTGTTGTGTAACAACTTTGACTTATTTTTAGCTACTAAATGTAAGAATAATCAATACGAAACAGACGTACATATTATTTTAATTACTATTGCGTTAATGAACATAATAATTCGAAGTATTCTAAATATACATTGGTTCTGAGGTTGTTACTAGTATCAATGATGCTATAATTTTATTGAACTAATTTTCAACCATATACACACTGTCAAATTATTACAATCCCTTCTCATAGACTTTATTTTTAATGTCCTCGCTTGTTGCAATGAAGACATTTTAATTAATAGCAGCTCACAAAGTTCCAAATCTAAATCTATTATGCTAATTTTAAGCAGTAAAAAAGAATGAGGTTAAAAGTGCATAAACTTGGTCTTGGCCCAAATCACATTAAAAGCACGTTAAAAATGGCAAAAGATTGAAAACCTGGGAACTGGTCTATAATAATAATGTAACAAATCATTGTATAATAGCGATGGGAATCGAGGGCGAGTCTAGGGTTCGTTCGTTTTTTAGGAAATATGAAGGTATATGTAATTATTACGTAGGGAAATTACTACATAGGTTACTACAGAAGGAATTAAAATACATATCTTTTTCTTGCTTCTAAAATACAAGTCGAGCTTGCGATGTAAAACTAGAAACATTAATTGATACAACAACAGGTAACAAAGCTTGGAAATTAATCAAGTCTCCACATTTGGTGACGATGACCGTTGACCTTCAAAATGATACCAATAAGTTACAAAGTTTCAAGTTTTCAAGATGTATCTATTCTAGGCATGGATTTTTGTTATTTCATGCCTGTCCATTTCACAAGGAAGAGACTGTCTTAACACCTTTCGGCAGGAATGCTGTTTACAAACTGAGTAGCTCGATCTTACAGGTACTCAGACATTTTGTCCTTGGAATGTCCCGCGATTTTAGTAATTTGGGCTTTATTTCTACAGTTCGAATAATCAATTTAACAATCCATTATACATAGTAAAGATTAAAGCTAATTTAGAAATACGACGTTTTAAAACTACACAAGCAAGTCTATTAGTATGAGCTCGTTAAAAATGTTACAATTTGTAGATTTTTAACTAGCGCATACTTATAAGGTTACGATAGATACGACAGTGTACGAACTACACAGTTAAAGAACTACTTCAGCCATAAGGATCCTTTATTTCCCTGTTTCTTCCTGTTGTATTTTAAAATTAATTAAGTCACGAATGCAATTACCTGGAATTATTCTCTGTAGTGTCTGTAGAGTTAACATCTTGTTACAATAGAATTAAATTAAAGGAAAGAAAGAAAAAGTGTCCACGGTAGTGTTATGCGTTTATGAGTGTCTTTAATGAATATAAGAGCATTATAAGCATCCATAGTAGACTTGATTAGATAACAACTTAATGATTCGATTGCATGCGATTGTACGCAACCATTGTATTTTGCATTGTTTTTCGTAACATGGAAGTAGACATGCGATGATTTGATAATATGCAGTGTCCGGGGACACAATGTCTCTGGCTAGGGACGACATGTCCTTGAATCCAGTTCACCAGTTGATTCTTCCTTATTATACTATTACCGCTTAACCGCACTCGGTCTAACCAGCTATAATCGCCTCGATCGGGAGATTGTTGCAAACTCGTTATAATTAGTTATAACTTGCTGGCAAGAATAATGTCAAAAGCTAGCCTCGATTTCCCTATAATTATATGAATTTTAACGCCACAGAAAACTAGGGATTTGATTAAGAATTAAGATCACTGATGGCATTTAATACTGTATCCAAGCCAAGCCAAGACTCAGCGTAAAGGTAGGTAGATGCGTTTACAATTTTAGTACATGCTACTAACGATAAGCGTGATACGGAATCCAACACATACATATAGAATGCATTGTAAGCATCTGAATGCAAGAAATTCCTTGGAATAACATTAATATCTAGTTAAAGGCATTGTTCTCTGTAACCATATACTCTCAAGTTATCTCAAAGACTGTGACTCCAATGTGGATTGTCGCTATTATACTATATGCAATCTAAATCTACAACTTAATCAAACGACTCACAATCAGTCAGGGCGTTATCATATCTTTTGAAATTCTGATGCATATAGATACACATGCTTAAAATGCACTTATCTGTCATGTTTCCTGATGGTTGTCATTATCACTGTCTCTGTAAAATGAGCATAATTATGTATGTACATGATAACGAGTACGAGAATAAATGCAGAGGACAAATTAAGAATTTACAGGAAAATGAACACTACAAAGATGGCAATATTGATAAGCACGGTTGACGGCATATAGATTGTGTACCAGTAATGTAATTCAATAATAGTTTATAATTTTATTGTGATTTTAATTATTCGACAGTTATTGTTTAACATGTGAATATGCACTTGAGCTGAATTCTTTTAATTTAAGTAAATTTTTACATGCATTAATTTAACATGTGTGGATGAAGGGAATTAAAAATTCTTTTGCATATAAATATTTGGTTATTTTAATTAATCCAGAATGCTCATAAAAATGCATAATAATAGTAGTGCTAAGGATTAGTTATCCTCTTATTCAAATGTAACTAGTTTACTACCTATTCGTTAAAGCACTGGATGGCGACAAAATCGGTTAGTAAAGGTATGCGTTCGAGTCCAGTCTGGAGCAATAATAAGGCGGAAAATATTAACGACGTTTAAGTGTAAGATCGGCCAGATTGCCAGATGTCCGGGTTGAACGAATCCCCAATTTACTGTTGACGGCTTTCTGCTTATAATAATAAGTACAAAACATTTTCCGTTTCAGTGGTTTTATACAGAAAACTATAAGTGATAAGTAGAGTCATCATTTAACTAAGCGTGGTTCAAGGCTATAACCACTAATCGGCGTATTTAATTTCAATATTAATTATTGCCACTATTCATTATTGTGGTTATAAAAGAAGAGTAGAAACTGGTTTGAACAACCAGGTCCTTCAAGAAAGCCTGTGCAATAAGTGACGTGTTCGTGCTAATTATACTTCAACAACTCCAGCACTATAATTGTGGATTAAAAATAATTAATTACATCTGAATCTTCCAAAACCAATTAAAATGTATGCTTACATTTATGTGAATTTTAGTTTTGGTTGAACGTTTACTATTCTTATGCAGTGAATAGAGTGCTATGGCTATACTACTTTCTTTATCAGTTATGTTACAGAACGCAGCATGAAATTTAAAATTGTATAACTAAATACATTTGACATTGTACCCGTTTTGACATTCAACACTAGACGTACATATACGGACAGGTAACTAACAACAGCCACCAATAATTAGAACTAATCATTAGTGTACACATTTGACTGTATCATGGTTATTGGCGATTGGCGATTAAGAAGTTAAATTTGATACGATCATCTTAACTGATGATCGAATGGGAAAATATTTTACTTGATGTTTAACATTGAAAATACACGATGAAAAGGCAAAGGATGTAGACGTAGACAGTCCCAGTTACCGGTTGACACAACAGTAGGTACAACTTTTAGTTATTTATTTAGTTCTAAAATCTAAATAGCCTCGTTGGTGCAAATCAATCAGTTAAAAGAAATGTCGTAATGTTACGCAATTATTATAATATTTCAGTGTTTGGGTGACGGGATTTTTTGCATTAGCAAATTAGGGTTATAAAATTACGAACGGGCGAAAACATACTTAACATGCGTTAGCTGCCAACTACACGATATGTTGACAATTGATAAATTTGTGTAATTATCATAAATGTGTAACTTACATTTATCATAATCATAATTTCAGTGATGTAAAATGTACCTTGAAAACTCGTTATAACAACATCTAATTATTTACTTATATCCTTGATCTTAGAATTGCAGCAATTAACAATCTTGTGTTTTAAACCCTCAAATGGACGATGAATTGGGTAGAGAAAACTCGGGTTACGGTTGTCCCGATCATCCCGATGGAAATATTATTGAAGACTACCGTACTGGTGATTGCATTTGCCGAGAATGCGGAATAGTTCTTAGCAGGTTAGTTAAAGAAGTACTAGTATATTAATAATTCACTAGCTGTCATTTTTGTAGAGCTAATTTATTAAATGGATTATATTATCCTATGGTGAATTTGCTTTTATTAAATAGAGCCATAGAAGTTGAAGCCGAATGGCGAACTTTTGCTAGTGGTCGAGAAAAGGCGGATCAGTCGCGTGTTGGAGGACCAGTAAATCCTTTACTTAATGGGACAGATCTTGGGACGGCTATAGCGGACGAAAGTAGTGGTGGTGCTGGATACGGAAAGTATTCGAAAATAATCAAAGGCGAAGATCGTCATCTCATTCATGGTTTCACTTTAATTGATAGAATGGGAGAAGCAGTTCATGCAACCAAAAATGCATGCATGATGGCGCAGAATATCTTCAAGGTTAGCAAGGAGGATTATATGTACCTAGATTCATTTTTATTGATAGTGTTACCATGATAAGCATCTCACTTCCTACAATTATTTACTTCAGTTTATGGGTTGACTCTAGGATGCATTTGCAAAGAAATCAGTATTTAAGAATAAATCTACCGAAGCACTGGCTGCAGCATCCCTTTACGTTGGTTGTCAGAATGGAGGGAATATTCGTCCTGTACAAACCACTTTGCAGGGAAGCCCGAATTAAAAAGTTGGAGATTGGAAAATGTTTTAAATTAATAATCAAAGCCCTCAATATTTCGTTAGCTATGGTCACAAGTGCAGATTATATCGAACCAATATGTAGTCATCTTGACCTTCCTGCAATCATCAGAGATGCATCACATGCTGTTGCTAAAGCTGCTGTTGAGTTAGACATGGTTGCTGGACGATCTCCTTTGGCGGTGGCAGCAGCAGCAGTTTATATGGTGTCTCAGGTAATTTTTTATAACCTTGTGAGTATTTTAAACATTTTGAAATATAATACAGTAGTTACTAGTAGTATGTATTGTTCTCGTATTTTTAAAGGCGTCAGAACCACATCTGAAGCGTAGTCGTCAAGAAGTAGCCAAAGTTGCAGATTTAGCTGACATTACAGTGGCCATTACTTACAAGCAAATGTATCCGAATGCAGAACAGATTTTTCCTCCAAATTTTGTTTTTTCTACACCCATCGAAGAAATTCCTCTAAACTGAGTGGTTTGTATTTTCATTCCCATGGATAATCAGCTATGTATGCATTCAGAGATCAGGCGAAATCCCAAAAACTGCTTTGGCAGACACTAATCCTACACCATTAAATCAATTTCGGTTTGATGATTGCCTGTTACACAAGCATTTCTATATTCAATGAATATGAAGAGCTTCTTGTCAGAAGGAGCCTATAAGTCCAACAAGGGCAGTTTTACAGGAAAGCCAAAAAACTGTCCAAAGGCTTTTTAACGCAAATTGTCTTGTTGATGAATTTTTTTACAAATAGCTGTAATGAGCTTTAACCGTTGATATTGTAGCTGAAGCTACCTCTGCCTTATAGGGTTCGATTTCACTAATAATCTCATTTTGCCCAAAAATGGACTTGGCTACCTTTTGCCAAGAAGCTCTTCATATGCAGAACTGACGATTAGACTGTCAGTAGATACAAGATCCGTATGTAAGCACAATAAACTAGCTTCATTGAAATATCAGAGCATATAGGTAATAATAGATTAAGCAATAGAAAATGAAATTATATTCTATAATAATATTGTTAAGAATTTCTTCACCAGTCTTCTACTTCTTAATCACAGTTACTCCCCTGGATTCTCACTTTTCCTTGCCCAGATAATCAATAAAACGATAGATTCCGGTAGAAAAATGAATGATAGATTTAAAAACAATTATTATAGAGTGCATAAAACCTAAGCACTATACTTTGTCATTAAAATATCTCACCGGTGACTTACTTGCTCAATGGCCTTTACTGTAAGGGCAAGGGTCAAAATGACAATGGATCAGCACCAACAAAGATCTATGATAATTGGACCAACACCAAGTTAAGACCATAAGAAAATCTAAAAACTGTCAACAGACGTCCGATTCGATTGTGATTAAAGTCTCGTAGTGCATTGTAATTTCCTGTTTGATGAAGTATGTACTAGGCAGGTGAACGTCACAGTCAAAGCTGCAAAATTAAACGGAAAACAAAATAATTTTTCAAAACTCCTGTAGTTTTTTTAATTCTGATTTTTAATTGATCATGTTGCCAGAGGTACTGTACCAGCTCGATTTAGTGTTTTTAATGAGAAATGTAGTTTTCGTTGCCACGGATAATGACTGAAGTTAAGGATTTTGCCTCCGAGATTTTTTTTGTTCTAAAAAGTTTTTTCCTCAACCGAATACAACCTGCGATTCGAAGGTAATAGGACTTGAACTTAGACCGATTGTTCCTCGAATTTGCGAATAATTTATTGCAAATCGTGACTTGCGACTGCGAGCCGAGAACGTCCTGCTAGAGCAGCTAAAGCGGTTCGTTCTTGAAACTCAACCTGAGCTCTTGATTTCTTAATTCCAATTCCAATCCAATAATTCCTATTTTATCATCGGCTGGCAATCCGAAATACCCATGTAATGATATCATTTCTATAAACCGTCATGTAGGAATAACAGGAACAAGGAAATCATCATCTTCAGAGTTCTCTACAGATCTGTAAAGTACATGTACCACACGAGATAATTGTTAGCCCTGCGTATATGTCCAGAAACACAATTCAAACAAGTTCAGCACGATGTCTGAAAAAGAAAATTCCCCTGTGGCAGTGCAAGTGGTGGTAGTGGTACCAATGGTGGATCTAAATCTAACTGATGATGGTAATGGTAATTGCGGACTAATGGGTAAGTATTTTGTTCGCAAAAGGAACTTAAAAAATCAGATTATTAAACTGCTGATGCTGTTGTCACCATGGCTATATAATGTAATTATGCAGATTGTTCTTGCAATGACAATACTGATACTGATGATGGCCACGCAAGAGATCATCAGCTAAAGTTGGTTTATGAGCAAGAAGATCGCCTGTCGTCTTACAGTATGTTGTTGTCTTCAACTTCAGAGTCTGTAACACCATCTCAACCACAACCAACTGAACCTGCACTTCTATTTTCCTTAAAATCTCCAGCCAGGGAAAATTTTACCCTTCACAAGGGTAAGAGTTCCAGATTACCCATTGCCATAAGCTCTCAAATTTCTGAAACTCCAAGAAGTGCACACTCGACCTTGAAACCTGAGATAAAACCCAGAGTATTGTTTCCACGGAATGAGAGTAAGGCCAAGGTCAGTGAATGGGATCGACCTGCTCCATTTAGAAACGTTCGTAAGGTAAAAAACAGAGGCATACCAGATACCAGTAGTTGCCAGTTTTCAACTAGCTTCGGTTATGTGTGGCTGATGATTAACGTTTCAATCGTATTTTTAATTTTTTGAACTGTTTAGTACAATTCAGTGAAAGCGGTTGCTAACAACAACAGCAACAAGCAAAAAGAAGTCCCTATTCCTGTTCAGATCCATCCTACTGCATGTGATGTGGATAACTATGTCAGATGTAACTTTAAAGACATTAACGATGACTACTTCGTGGATGCTCAGCTGGAGCCTTTATTTCCAGAGATTGAGAATGACTGGGACTGGGACAATTCCTATAACTCAGATCACTCGGATGTGTTTCCTTTCTCCCAATCCATCCCTTCTTTAGCTTCACATTCCTCAGTTCCAATTCAGTATCAAAAAAATGTTGACCACTCCCCCTTTGAGAGCCAACAGTTCATTGATTTGCAGCCTCTCTCTCCTGGATTTATTAACCAAGTTGTTGAAGTCGGTGATGAGATTGGAAACCTATTTCAAGGAAAACAGGATAGCGAATTTTCACAAACGGACTGTGGAAATGGGCAGAATTCTTTCAATAAAAGTGTCAGCGAGATGATAGATTTTGATTTTACCAGCACAAAACAGCAGTGTACATCTATAATTGACGCTATGACTTCAAAATGTGATAAATTGCAATTGCAATTTTCATTATCACCTGATTCAGACGAGGAGGCCTTTTCTGCGTATGAACTGGAATTATCTGAGTCCGAGTCTTTTACTAGGAACCTAGACATGGGCAGTCTGCATGATATCTTTGAAATAGAGTGTGAAGCTTCGGCGAAGAAAGCTGTTGATTGTTATTGTAACACCTATCAAGATCATGAAAATCACCCCGTTGATTCGTTGTATTCGAAATTAAAGTTTCATCAAATAAAACCTAGGGAGCAGTTGCAGTCTGAGGTTCAGCCAAAGCAGAATCCTTTCTCTTTATCCAATTTGAGTTCCAATGGCATTAGTGACTTTGGCAAAGATAATGGAAAATGGAAATGGACAATCTCGTCAGATAGAGCTGGCTATGAATGAAACCAAGGACTACAATACATTTTACCGGCCTGTCCTGATTTAATCGTAAATGTTGCACCAACAATAACGATCATGAACCATGATCATCAGTATTCATTGTCAATTGTCATTGTCGTCAAGTTCCGATTCCATTGCATTCAAAACACAGGCTTTAATTTAGAATTTTTTGCAATTATGTGACGTAATTTGTTACTGGCTTTTGTATTACATAGCGAAGCTACATATATATACTACTACGTAAAACTATATCAACCTATAGTTAACTTTCACATACCTAAACTCAAATACTTTACACAGTTATGGGTCAATATAAACTGCATAATATGTTTCGGTTTGTTCTTTTCATTGTTTAAGCATAACTGTTCGTGATTAATAAAAAAATTAAAAACATGATATTTCATCTTCGACTTTATTTTCACAAGCATTCGCGTCTTTTATTACCTACTATTTATTTAATTACTAAGGTATAACATAAATGCTATCGTACATCGTACTTATGAATTAAGAATTTTATGAATCAACAATCAACTTCCCAAAAAGGAATGACCGGGATGTAAATTGCACACATTTAGTATAGTGTTAAGTTTATCATTTGTATGTGGAAAATCATAATTAATGCAGAATTTAAAATTTAAAGCTTTAACGCTTTCCGCAAAATAGTACTGGAGACTGCGGCGTGGCTTACTAAACAAAGTTACGTTAGACGCTAGACGCTAGACGCTTTAGGCAAGACTTTTAAAAGTCGTTGACTGCTGTGTAAAAGACCTAATTACTGGACACACGGCACATCAGGTACAAGTTTAAAAACGACACCCATCCAAATGACCAAACATCTCATCTACTGAAAATGAAGTCAAAGTAAAAATGTGAAATCTAATGAAAAAATGTAACTTATTGTTAGATATGTGCACTGTAAAAAATAAGATGCACTCGAGATTATACTAAATAGCTGTTGGTTTTTAGTATTTTAGATGCATTTCATTGCATCTTGAAGATGCGCTTGGCTCATCTAACCCCAAATTACATCTTTAAGATGCAAATAGTCCATCTTGAAGATGCGTTTCAAATGCACTCAAAAATCTCTCAAGATTATACTAAATAGCTGTAGGTTTTCAGCGTTTTAGATGTATATTTTCTTATTTTAAGATTTTTAATTTTTACAGTGTGCGTTGTATATACAATGGTGACACACAATATATAATTAATGTCGTCACCCAGCACCATCTCGCCTCATAAGTTGAAACACGTATCGAAAGTCATGAGAAGAA